>WOUI01000571.1:0-15983 GCA_012184565.1 Aspergillus floridensis | reverse complement strand
TCGGACCCCCGTGGGGGGGTTCTTGGGTTGGGCGGGGGCGGGGGCGCGAAAAAAGGCCCCCCCCACCCCCCCCCCCCCCCCCCCCCCCATCAAACGGGCCGTTGGTACGTGCGTACTCGGCCAGATCCTCCACCGCGCCCAGAGTACTTGCCGCTGACTCGTCAAAGTAGGAGTGGCGATCCACTTGTTCTCCGAAGACGCCGGAGATGCCCCGTCGACAAAGTCAAATTCATGTTGAGGTTGGTTTTTGTGGTCAGTGTTGTTATTCTCATCTTAGCTCAGGCTGTAGCGCAGGGCGGCTACGTGCCGGAGGAACATTTAACACATTAGATTAGCATGATGCAGCGCACCTGGGCGGGTGAAAGGTAGGTGGATCGCAGAATTCACGGAGATCGTACCTGTCTGTGCCCGAAGGATCTGTCGGATGTGTTTCGTCCTGTTAGAGCTGGCTTTTGGAACGGGCGTTGTTCAAAGGAAGGATTATACATACATCGCTGTTGGTGCCAAGCCCGTGGAAGCAGAGGAAGCGCATGATGACCGGTACCTTGCACTGGACTGTCTGATCGAGGGAGATGGATGCGTGAGGGGTATTAGCGACCCAGTTGGACCTAGAATTGTGTGACCACTATTCATTCCATACCCTGGTCAGTGTCGTTGCCGAGGTCATGGTTACGGCGAGGCTGTAATGCAAACTGCGTCCGGAAAAAGCGGATGAGGTAGGAGAACTAAAGGAAAGAGAAAGCGGAAAGGGGAGTGTAGCACAAATTGGAAAAAAAGGCAGTTCAAAAAAAAAGAAAAAAAGGGTACGATGGTAAATATTATCGACAGATGATATGATCCGCTAAAACGCATGTCACCTCGGCTTTATCAGGGACCATTGACAGTTACCAGAGTAAGGAGGTGTGCGGCTAAATAAATGTCGTCGCGGCACTTCAATATCCCTCTAGTAGGTTGTCATTGTGACCAGAGAACAATTTGGCGAGAAAGCAGATGTCTATCACGGAAGACCCTATCGTTGTTGTGGGATTCTCCCTGAAGTTTCCTCAGGATGCGGACTCTAGCGATGGGTTCTGGAATATGCTCCATGAAGGGCGCTGTGCTATGACTGAATTCCCCGCAGATCGATTCAATATCGACGCTTTTGAGGGGCCTAAAGGTGCAACCAATGGAACTGTAAGTGCATGCATTCTTGTCAATCCCTGCGCAATTGCTACAGAAAGCTCACCTGAAAATCCCGATGCCTCTTCGTGGTGGTCACTTCCTTAAGGAGGACCTGGGCGTTTTCGATGCGCCGTTCTTTAACGTGACGCCGGCGGAGGCAGAGGCAATGGACCCCCAACAGCGCCTGCTGCTAGAAACTTCGTATCGGGCCTTGGAAAATGGTGGGTACAAGCCAAGTTCTGGCCGTCACCCCCTCGAGATACCAACTCACGTGTTCAATAGCCGGCGTCCCCATCGGTCGATGCGCGGGTAGCAAAACCTCGGTCTATACGGCTACCTTCACAGATGACTACAAGAGCGTTCTGATGGACGCGCCGGATAAAATCCCCAAGTACGCGGCGACAGGGCTATCGGGGTCCATGCTGGCCAACCGCATCAGTTGGTTCTACGACTTCCGCAGGCCCAGCATGAACCTAGACTCCGCTTGCTCAAGCAGTCTGACTGCTCTACATATCGCATGTCAAGACCTGCACGCAGGAACGTCCACAATGGTATGAGCCGCCCATTGCAGTCAATGAAGGGGGAGGCTGACCAGTGTATGTATATGCGGCAGGCACTCGTGGGCGGCTGCAATCTGGTTTTCCCCCCAGACTTCATGCTGATAATGTCCAATATGGGATTCCTATCGACCGATAGCCGATGCCAGAGTTTCGATCACAAGGCCAATGGCTACGCGCGCGGCGATAGCATCGTAGTGGTAGTGATCAAGAAGCTGTCGCAAGCCCTGGCCGACGGCGATACAATCCGCGCCGTCACTCGCGGGACGGGGTTAAACCAAGATGGGCGGACCCCGGGGGGAATCACGCAGCCCAGCGGGGAGGCACAGCAGGCATTGATCTAAGAGACCTTCGCCAAGGCCTTGCTGGACATGCAACCGGTTCGCTTCTTTGAGGCCCATGGGACGGGGACGGCCATCGGCGACCCAACCGAATCTCATGCCATTGGGCGATCCTTCCTGAAATACCGGTCAGCCGACGACCCTCTGTTCATTGGCGCGGTGAAGTCCAATATCGGCCACCTGGAGAGGGAAAGTGGCATTGCGGGTCTCATCAAGACCATCATGATTCTCGAGCGGGGCGTCATCCTCCCGAACTCAGGTCTGGAGCGCATCAACCCTAAGATCGCTCCTCGGGGGCTTCATATCCGGTTCCCGACTGCGCCCCTTCCATAGCCAAGCACTGGCTTGCGACGGGCCTGTGTAAGTATCCCGGGGAAGAAGTGTCGCTCGCCCCTCCTGATCTGCCATGCTGACCGACCCTTCAATGTTAGGTGAATTCGTTTGGATTTGGCGGATCCAACGCAGTCGTTATTCTCGACGATGCATTGAATTTCCTCTCTCAAAATGGCCTCCGCGGCCATCACCGGACTGCAGATCTTTCTAGAGACTCGACAAAGACTTTGTCCAGAGGCCCAGAAGAGGCACCACCCCCTCGAGTGCTGGTTTGGTCTGCTGCTGATGAGACGAGCCTTGGGGGTATGCTCGGCACATACGAGCAGTTCTTCGCGGATCAGTCAAGTCACCTGGACAGACCAGATACGTTCGTAAGCCTGGTGCATACTCTGACATCGAGAAGAACTCGCCACAATTGGAGATCATTCGTGGTAGCCACCAAGGAGGGAAATCTCCGCTCACTACAAGAATCCAGTTCTAAGCCCGTTCGTGCGGCTGCCACGCCGGGCTCCATCGCCTATATATTCACCGAGCAAGGCGCACAATATGCCAGAATGGGACATGGCTTGCTAGTCCTTCCCTTCTTCCGGAACCGGTTGGAGCAACTGGACAAGATCCTGGGAGAGCTGCAGTGCAGATGGTCGCTACTTGGTACGGACTACTGCATCCATTTCTCAAGCCTTACTCGCTCGTTTGTTTCTCTACGATATTGATGAGAATGTCAGTCACTGACTGCATTCAGAGCTGCTTCAGGAGCCAGACGCCCTGGTGGACGAGCCCGAGTTTAGTCAGACATACTCGACTGCGCTCCAGATTGCCGTGGTCGATTTCTTCATGCATGTCGGTGTCCTCCCCTCGACAGTGGTGGACCATTCTTCCGGCGAGATCGCAGCGGCGTAGGTCTCTCCTTTGAAACATCTATCTTCAACCATCTCTGATTTGAAAGCTCGATTTTTCAGGTACTGCGCAGGGGCTATCGGCGATCGCACTGCCTTGCGAATTGCCTTCCACCGAGGTCAGTTAGCACAGCGCCTACCGCAGTTGCATGCTGTCCCGCAGGGTATGTTGGCCGCAGCAGTCAGTGCGGAACACATCCAGCCGTACATGAATCATCTGGGCGAAGTAGTCGGCCAGCGACGTGTACAGATCGGCTGTGTCAATAGCCCGACAAGCATCACCTTAACCGGGGACAAACATCAATTGGAGATGCTGCGCTCATAGCTCGAAAAGGACGGCCACTTCGCTCGGATGCTGCGTGTCAACGTGGCGTACCACTCCACATTCATGGAGTCCATCACGGACGATTATGTGGCTGCGCTGCAAGGCATGGATGGCGATCCGGTCGGACAACCGCTCTTCCCCATGATCTCAACAGTCACGGGCCAGATCGTACCCCCTCGCATGCTCCGTGACCCGATCTATTGGGTCAGCAATATGGTCTCCCAGGTCAGGTTTGCCTCCGCAGTATCACTGCTGGCTGTCCTCTCCGGCCGGCCGCCTCGGAAGCACCTTGGCTCCAAGTTCCAGTCCCTCTCTGGCATCAGGACTTTGCTAGAGATCGGCCCACATTCGACACTCCAGGGTCCACTGCGGGACATCGTTCAAGGTCTGGATGTCCACAGTCCATTCACATATGATCACGCGCTGGACCGGAAGCATGACACTGGAAAGAGTGTTGTTCGATGTATTGGTCGCCTGTGGAGTCGGGGCCACTCCATCGATTTGCGTAGGGCAAATGGCCCCTCCGATCTATCACTGGCGGTAAGAACGGACCTGCCGGAATACACATTCAACCACACCCAAAGGCACTGGTTCGAAGACCGGTTGAGCTCAGCGTTCAGACTCCGTACGAAGCGCGGTGGCGCAACATCCTTCGTTTGGAGGACCTCCCTTGGCTAGAGGACCACCAGGTAAGTTTTGAAAAAAAGAATACATTTGCTCCAACCGGCGACTAGTTGCGCTGACCGGCCCAACCCGCGTCCTTCATGCACAGATCAGCAATAGCATTCTTTTCCCTGCGGCAGGAATGCTAGCCATGGTGATAGAGGCTGCAACACAACTGGCATCACTTCAACAAGACAAGGAGGTATCTGGATTTGAGCTCCGCGAGGTTCGGTTCCTGAACGCGCTGCAAAGTGCCCGATAGTGCCCAGGGGGTTGATACGCAAGTTACCTTGTCACACGAGGTTCACCAGGGTGGAAACCAAGCAGCAACATGGTAGACGTTCAGGGTCTTGACATTTAGTCCCCGACAGGAGTGTTTTGAGCATGCTCATGGAACCATAAGAGCGTACATGGCTCGCCCCGACCAGCCAGAACACAGCGCCGTGCCTCTGGCGCACCACCAGCAGGTTGTGGATCAGACTCGACAAAGCCGTCACAAAGTGTTAGCATCGGAGGTGCTGCACGGCATTATCCGGGAGAACGGCGGGAATCTGCGCATTGATCGTTGCGGCGGGGCCATGGCGGAAATCCACCCTTGGTCAGAAGATTCTGAGTTTCCCGGGCAGAGTACGTATGCCATGCATCCTGCGACGATGGATGGACTACTGCAGCTAGTGTTCCCGGCTCTCAACGAGGGCGGTAGTCGCCCTTTGCCCGCGATGGTGCCTTCATATGTGAAGAGGCTGGCCATCGCTGCTGCCCGCTACGGGCGGTCCGATGCCGCCGTGGACCAACCCCTGCTGGCTACGACTCAGTCATTAATGCAAGGCTATAACGGCACTCGATCCGACGTGCTTGCCGTGTCCAAGCTCGATGGGCGGCTCGTTTGCGCGATCGAAGGCTATCAGACCAAGTTTGTCGAATCGGTCAACGACGACGAGCCCTCGGCGCAGCGCGCTGCGCGACCGCTACACAGCCAGGTCGTGTGGATACCGGACCCAGATCTAATGACCAACGAGCAAATCCGCCACTTCTGCGCGCAGCCTCAAGCGCAGGATGGTGGATATCGCCCGGAAGGTGTTACTGACTGCCTGGCCCGATTCGCGTCGCTGCTGACACATAAAAACCCGCTCCTGCGGATCCTACACATCGATGGCAGCACGGCTGATCTCGAGAATGTTATAGAAGCCCTCTTTTTGGGCAACGAGCGCTCCCCTTGGGTCCAATACGACTACATCATGCACTCAGAGGAAGAACTCGAACACGCAGAAGCCCACAGAATATCTGTCTGAAGTCTCTGAAACCGGATCAAGACCCCACCACGCAGGGATCTAAGACCGCATACAGATTTTATAACAGTCTTATATTGGGGCTGTAAGGCCGCCGTGCAACGCTTAATCAACCGGCTGCAGCCCGCTGGTCTTGTCGCCGCCGAGGAGTGGCCCGATGCCGTGACGATGTGGAGGCCGAAGTCGATGTAGTTTCATCTGCGTTTGTTGTTGCATTTCTTCGAACAAAAGGGTCCCGACCTGAATAGTCTCGATCAGAGCGGACGGAGCCTCCTCCATCAGACTCTGCCGCGACACGAAGAACAGGTCCGATGGTTCGGTCGCCTTATGGCCGAAGGAGCACAGCTCCATCTGGCCGTTTTCTTCATCCACCGATACCGCGGTTGCGGGGCGTCGACTTTCTGCTCGCTCACGGAACCGAGAAGCATTTCAACGCACAAGACAGCGAAGGCCGCACTCCACTCTATATGTACATGGAGACTCACTACCACAACCCCGCTAGCCAACTTGGTGGTCACATACGGGCCGGGCATATTTAACTTTTGCTTCGGGCTAGGGCTGATCCGGATATTCGCGCGGCAGGAAGCCAGTCGGCTAAGGAATTGGCCACCTCAAAGGGGATTCATCCATGATTTTGAGGTTGAGTCTGCAGTCTTAGATGCAGGAGAGAAATAAAATGATAAATGGATCCAAACACGTGAGATGCCCTTACGCCAGACTGAATTCAATCGGGAGAGTGGCCAGTTAGAAGATCTCTGGCATCAGGTTGGTTACTTACGCTGTTATCAAGAGGTCAGAACTCTCCACTAGTCACGTTGACGTATAGAATCGATGAGAAATAGTATACATATGTAACAAAACTTCAAGGTTTCCATGACTTGAACTTAAACAAATGATAATGGAAACTTCCATAGGACTGAGCTAAAGCTCTGAATCAAATTCAACTATGTTTTTGTTATCATCGTCTAGTACTGCTTATCATGTATCCTATATAAATTATACAAATGTAGCTCTCGTGTTTTTGTTGTATTCATTATTCCTGTTAAATTGCTCAAATGTCTTTAACGATCAACCATTGGAGATACGAATATAATCTTGTCATATGCAACGTTGACTTTGTAATCTATTGGAGCTTTTAGTATCTATAGTTATCCTCCTTATCCGTGTCAGCAATCCGGTCACGTGACTCCAAAGGCCTCTTCGTCTTGTTTACCTCCGGGTACATAGCTAGTTCAACCAACCAACCAACCAACCAACCAACCACCAAGAAAATCAAGGATACGTTCCAGCACCTCTCCTCCAAAGCCTCAAAATATCGACAATCTGTAAGTATCTACCAAAAGATTATAGATTAGATATCCAACTTGAAGTACAGATCTAACCCACAATGCAGAATAATTAAACCAAAACCTACTTGGAAATACGTTAAGGGTCGACCCGACTTGTGAGCCCTTGGGCTTTGATGAGACCTAAGTTAGTGGGTGGGTCGACCCGGCTGGGGCCATGCTAATCGCTGGTCATCATCGTCACCTGGATCGGCACGATCCGCTCGGGATTGCTGGAGCGGTGCGGAGTAGGAGTCCCCGACTAGCTTGGTGAAGGAGATTGTGCTTATTATACGTATTCAAGTTTCCAGGTTGACTCCATGTACGTTTTCTTACTAGGGCAGTGTATTACCCCGCGCGGTACAACCGATAGTCTCTCCCAAGGCGGCGGAAGATGGGATACTCACCTTTTATTTTTTTGGGAGGGGGGAGAAATCAGAGGTTCGCAATCTATTGGAGAAATGTTACAGCGATGCATTGCTTTACGAGGGTAGTGCAGTAAACAGCCCGTCATCCTCCCCCTTCGAACAGGAACACCGCAGAGGCAAGAACGATAACATCAATACACAAGTGAGGGTCACCGCTACCAAGACACCGAGTAGCGAAGTCCCACGGACACGAGTATGGCACGATACGCGGATTTCTTACCTCTACACCGAGCGCTGTGCAGATACATGCCTCGTACAATACATTGGTACTTTGTTGGAAGCTGCAGGAATATAGTAATCGGGGCATTGAGGACGCAGTCGATGGCGAAACTCGACAAGCCACGCGCATTGGGGGCGACTTCGGCTATTCTGGTGAGGGACAACTTTGTCCCATCTGCGAGTTGCGCCATCGCCCATCGCTCGTTCATGCGTTCTTCCTGGCTTGTGTTTCCAGCTATAGACTAGATAAGATGTGTTTGTTTTACTCAGATGCTACACGCTTACAAATATCGTGAGAAGAGATAGGGCGAGCATAACGATACTAGCATGATAGGAGGCATGTCCCCTCTTCTTGGCGGCAATTCCACAACATGCTGTGACGATGAACAATCCACTGGGAAAACATGGCCCGCAAGCATGACTGGCGCTGCTTCTGTCCGTTTTTCATCACACTTCCCTCGGGCTCATATTCCCCATCTGCAGCCAAATGCAGTCCCCTGTTCTTCAATTACGCGATTTCGACGCCTGTGATCGAAAGGTGATTGGAGCACCACCTCGGAGGGGACCGCAGCGGTGGATCCATACCCTAGTTGCTTTATGCCTGTCAGATTTTAGTTTCGAGAGGGGGGGGGGCCCATCGGGAACCTCCCCCTCACAGACCACCCTGCGGCCCGTCCAAAGTCCGCTTCAAGATAATCTATCCGGTGCACTAGAGCCCTCGAGGGGCGCTGAATGGTGGTGGTGTGGGCCTAAGACTAAATTCAAGAGTTACGTGAGAAGAATGATATCCAAATATAGCGGAGTCCTTTTGTGATTGGATAAAAAATACGATCTTTCAAAGCGGGCAAGAACTGGGACAGCGACATTCGTTTTAGCCGAATGATCATTCTTTCTCATACATACTAGGTAGCCGGATCACGGGACCAGGCGCGTAGTCGTCATTTGATGCCCCGTCGACAATCGTGCTGCGCGCAGTATTTCGGCCCGGTAAATCGTCAGCAGCTTATTCCGTAGGAAGATCATGGTCTAGACCACGCCTTCCAGCTGTCTGTGAATGACGTCGCATCTATTGTGGTATTCATCCCATCCCATTTAATCTAAGACCCCATGAAGAGCCAATCATCTAATACGCAAGAGGACCGTGGCGTTGAACGATTTATCATGATCAGATAGCATCAAGCTCTCGCTTTTCCAATCAGGGCATCGCCATTCGAACAAGGTCATACAGTTTATCGACTGAAAGGTACCAGCCCGCTCAGCCAAAAACCAGTGAGGATAGTACTCTGGGGTGATCTAAAATCTTGACTCTTGCGACTTCAGCTGCGAGGAATGCTGAAGGGCGAAGGCCACGCGGACAAGGCTGCCTTGTTCGGTGCGGGCGGATTCTGAGAGCTTATCTGTTGAGTACCGAAGAAGACATTCGTGGGGTGGGGTCGGATAATCCGATCTTCAGTCGGGGGGTTTCGCAAGTCATGCCCTGAGACACGGAAGTGAAGGTCGGCATCATAGTCTTCCGGTGGTGAATTATCGGCAGTGCCTACGCGCTTCCAGTGGTATAACAGAAAGTGTGCATGGAATGCTTCACACCCTCCTGAATACGAAGTCGGGTCCGAGTCATCATTGAATCCCGTAATCTAACAGTGGCAGCGGTTGATGGCCCACGACTTAGGGCTAGATCCCGACTAGAGCCTTCACATCATCAAAGTACCCGATGCTTCTCGGTGGAGAGCCTTGATTGAGAGAGCTAATCCCCCCCAACTCTAGAGGTCTGCGAACGACAACTTATCCTGAGTGTTCCTTGAGATACGGATGCCGAGACTCGCGAATGGAACCGGTCGTTTATCTAGGCATGAACTGTGCCGTGCAATACAACCCGGCTGAGAGATGAAGTCACCCGCAGAGAGGGCAGCGGAGATCATTTCGGGTCCGAGTCCGGTGGTGCCCACGGAGATAACTCACTATCTTTCATCTCTACTGGTCAGACACTGGTCAGACTGCCACATTCCAGGTCTACTCCTAAGATAGCTTTAATTAAAGTGCGGGGAGAGGGCGCAAAGTAGCTTTTATCAGTTGCCAAGTGATGCGGGAGTCATATTGCAAGGTATACTATAGTGCCCGAGTCGTCACGGTTTCGCCGCCTGCTGTGAGGGGGCAGGCTGAAGAAATCAAGCATGTTTGCCCTGGCGACTCCGGTGGCGTGTGCCCCGCTCGGCACCGACGCCAAACTCCGATCCCACGGGCGCGCCAATCCATCCACACGACAAAGTACGCGGAGTGGAGACAGGAGCCCTGAGGCCACAGAAAGCAGAAGTAATCAGGGTAAATTATTATAACTAGTTAACGTGATTTCCGTTAGTCACCGCTTTCTCCGGCTGCGTTGTGACTGGTTAGCAGCGCCTGAGCCAATTCTCGACTTGCTGCAGCTCCCCTGCAATACCTGCGCTCCTGGCACCTCGCAAATTCCCCGTTTCTATTTACAGATCATTGCCTTTCGAAGCCTGAACTGGATGGAACGGGAATATGAAAAAAAAATGCGATCACTATGGCTCCAGATGTGCCAAGGGAGAGGTCAAGAACCTTGGGTTTGTGCTTACACCCCAGAGAAATCGCATTGGATGAATCTAGGTATAGCTGGACACTAGTAATGGAGCTTCAGTTCGCAGGAGTGGGCCTTGTTCGGTCGCGGCAGTCTGATCAAACATGGAAGGGGCGTTGAGAGACACTGGCATCTTTCGTAAATTTGAGATGAATGCTTTCATTCCCTTCCATATCGCGGCACTCAGAAGTTCTTATCGGACCAATTCATGAGGCTGATACTTCACCTCCAACGCAGTGACCCCATACTTTCCCACAGATCGCACTTGATTCACCAGCACCAGTCTGCCCTCCCTGTCACTGACTCCGCTCAGCAGGGTGATCACGTCGGACAACCCCAACTCACGTTGCTTTGCCAGTTGTAGTAGGGACAGATCGCGGATCCGAGTCAGCCTTATCCCTTCATCTGAATCCGACGTCGAGGGAGCAATGATGACCAAGGTAGCCGAATGGTTAAGCCGCAACGCAGGTAGATGTGCGCGAAGCTCAGCCGAGAGATCCGTCGCCACCAGGGCAGGTGATGATCCTGGCACGGGGATGGGAACATTGAGGATGTACAGCGCGGCGTTGAGAATTGGTTGTGGTGCTCCTGGCTGTCGGTGCGAGATGGTTATCCTGGGATTCGATGTCCGAAGTCGGTCATGTCTGGAGGATTGGAGTTGGACTGTAAAGCGGAGCGATGGATATTGGGTTGCGAGAGCCATGGCCCGTTCTGTGGATCGTGCGCCGACCTTCACTCTCAGACTTTAGATCAGCGACATGGACGCGGGCTTCGGGTGGGCGATGGGGGAGTGATTACCTCAACAACGGCAGACTCATTGGCCATGCAAATTCCCTCGAGACAGGTCAAGACATCGGTCGCCGTGTCGCACACATGGCCCGTTCCATATCGCAGGTAGGCCTGCCACTGCCGCTGCAGGCGGGGCACTTGGGCTTCGCTGGCAGTGGCGAAGGAAGACAGACAAGGGATCCCATCCTTTCGCCCATCGGAGTCGGAATCCTGTTTTATACTTGTCTCTTTGGTCAACGCGGCAGGGGCAGCCGTTTCAGCCAAAAACATGGCTGCGTCGAGATACGACGGCTTTGTCACAAACGCCGCGGAAACCTCGCTATGGGACACATGACCCGGCTGCGGTTCTTGGAGAAAGCCCCCGGTGGTGGCCATTCTGATAACCCGACTGAGCTGGCTTTCTGGAACCCCGATAAGACTGGAAACATCCTTGATCAGGGCTGTGCCGTCCAACGGAATACAAGCTGGAACTTGACTGTCGCCAAGCCATTGTATACAGGCCAGCAAGTGCACCTATCTTTTGGTTAGGCAGTATCTCAGTGGGGATAAAAATGGCAACTACCTGGCCTGCCAGATTCTGCAGCAAATCCGTCGGTCCCGCCAGCATGACTTGCAATTTGGCCAGACTTGCCAACGCGGACTCTCTTGCTTTGAGGACTTCTGGGGGTGCTTCTGTGGGTAGCAGCTGTGGTGGTCGAGCACCTAGACTGTCTATCCCCCCATTCCTGTAATGCGAGGCAAGCTCCTCCACTGCCGCCGAAAGATTACTCGAGGCTGCCTCCAACTGAGCTAGGTACGCCATGTCATGGGAGGTTGGACAGGAATGAGCTGAAGGTCGGCCGTCGAATCCAAACACACAGCTTTATGCGTATGGTGGCCACGATGCCCCGCTTGCAGAAAGATGGAAAATCCTTCGAACCATGCAAGCTCGTGAAGAACTTATTCGGCCAGATGCTGTCATGAGCTTGAGGCAGGATGCCTGTGGCCCACACGCCAAAGGCGGGGTTTTTCTGCGCTGCAGAGGATATTCACCCACTGTGCAATGACGCTGTTTCCTGCTTCCTGCAGGACTGCAGACTGTTTGCCTTCATTCCTAGCTTCGGGAGTTAGAATCCCCGGACATTGCTCGAGAATGCCCCGGTCGGACATTCTATCAGCAGCAGTTAGATAAGAAACAGGCAAAGCTGCGATAAGTTACGCCCTGCAACGCTAGATGGAACGTGCCGTCAGGATCCGTCAGCACTAAAATGAGGTGCATGACTGAACAATTGCTCTTTTTTTTTTTTTTTTTTTTTTTTTCCCACTCTTCGGGTTTCTCCGCCCAATGCATGAACGAGACTTGGTTCGAACCAAGCATTTTCTGCGTTGTACCCAGAACGTATCCCGGCCTACAAAAAAAAAAAAGAGGAAAAAAAAAAAAAAAACCAAAACAGTCTCCACAGTGTGTTTGCTTCTGTCTGGCATGAAATCATGGCGAAAGGGGGCGATGGAGGGAAGGGATTCTTCCGAGCTGAGCATGCTAGGACCGGGGTGTTCATGAGAAGACTACCCCACCGGCGCCTAGAGGGTCTAGAGTCCCTGCCTGCTACCATCCAGAACCACTCGGGGGTGGTGTCGATCCTGCATCTGAGCCTTGGAACTAATTGAGGGTAATATGGGGACAGAATCCTACTGGGGCCAGAAACCAAAGCCATCTCCGCTGATCCTTGCTCCCTTACATTCAGGCTAATCAATAAGTGGCGAAGATCTCACGTCAGCATCAATTCCAATAGAGCTTATCAACAGGTCCAAGCGCGGTAAGCCTTAATATCGGGGACTTCTGCAATAGGAAGCCAGCATAAGATCAGGGAACCGATTGATTATCAGCAGCACGTCACATTCGCCGATCATTGGCTGGAGTTTCGCCATTAGTGTTGTCTCTGGAACAAGGTACTGTATCTCGCGAGTCTGGGAGTGAGTGGTGCTACTTGACTAGGGTTTTTATCGATGAATGGACACCAATCAAGTTGACTGCTTTCGTAGTGACTCCGACAGAGGAGAAGCATCATGTCTCCTGGGGACTCATTTTTTGCGCCTGATAAATCAGGAAACTGGTCTAAGCTGGGATTAAGAGGATCGACATAAGCCACAGCTTGTGATTGGGAAGTTGGGGTCACCATAGTTTGCAGTCCGCGAGAGCTGTAGATTGCGCAGCATTAAGAAGATGGGACCACGCCCTCATCGCATTCTCTACTTCCCGTTCGGCGATTGAATCACCCTGCCTTCTTGCCGGTCCATACTATGGCTTCACCACTGCCGACCCCATCTCCACGAGCCTCGTCCAAACTGCGCAAATCCTGTGATTTGTGTGCGGCGACCAAAGTCGGCTGCACCAAAGAAAAGCCGAGCTGTGCTCGGTGTGCCAAACGAGGGCACCCCTGCGTGTATAGCACTGCAAAGCGTGCAGGTCGTACATCCGGCAAAACTCACACCAGAGCACGACGGGACTCGGTGTTGACGATGACAGCGACCATGACCACCACAGCGTCACCAAGTCCGACATTCACCTCAGCACAGGCCAGCGACACCACCAGTCCGTCCACGCCGGGAGGTGGTGGGCTCTCCCCGTCACTCGATCTCCAGAGACAATGCTCGCCGTATCCCGATATCTTCGGAGCCCTGAGATCGCTCGACGAGAACTGCCTATCATCACTCCCCGCGAGTTCTTTCCCAGATTTAGACGAGCTCTTCGCCTCGGCAGTAGGACTTCCGGTAGAACAGCAAGAGGATGCAGCCACCTTCTTTGATTTCACCCTCGACGACACCCGCACGTGTCCATTCCCTGCACCGGAGCTCATCACGCACCCGACATCTCCCACATCTGCAGTGCGACCTCACATCGATACAGCACCGACGATCAGCCGTCCAGCCTCGGCCGCCTGCCAATGCTTGGCTCGTGCTCTTGCGCTGCTAGCCGATCTCTCCCCCGGCAATCCGGGGTGCGGCAACGATCCCGGTGCCACCACGTCGACGCTGCCCGATTTTGAGCGGGTGCTCGCCCAAAACGAGCAGACCAGTGAGACCGTCCGGAGAATTCTGCAATGCAACTGTACCAACGACAGCTACCTCCTCATCACCCTGTCTCTCGTAGTTTTTCGGGTCATCGCCTGGTACACCGCGGCCACGGGCGCTGCATCAGGCGAAGACCCACTTGAGCCCGTCCTGCAGAGCCCCGCCTCCTCCGCCGACTGCGCGTGTGAGGATGAACAGCGCATTGCCGTGCAGCGTATCCTCTCCAAACTCGCAGGCGTCCAGGCATCTGTCGATCTGCTGTCACAGCGGCTACGTCGCATCTCGGAAACGGCCGGGGAGGAGCCGCAGGAGACCTGTGACCCCTCGCTGCACATGACCGGCCCCCTTGCAGGAGGCATCCATGCGTTTTTAAAACCTTTCTCGCCCGGCTTGGTGAACACTCTGGAAGCTGATCTGCGGAAGCGTCTTTGTGACCTGTCGAGGGCTATCGTGGACCGCTTGCGTAGGTGATGATCCCGCTGCACCATGCACAGAGAGATCGAGGGTTACTTGGGCCTGGAGGGGCCGGTCAGGAAGGGGCCCAAATCGGGACCCCGACAATGATTCCTTGGTACATGCACAGTGATACATTATGTTTGTAATCCACCTGCAGATGCAGAATAGATGCAGTTGGCTTTTCCCACCGAGCTCTACCTCCCGAACCCCGAGATCCGAAGCTCGGCGAGTCCATGGAGGTTTAAATATTCTGGCAGGCAAGGTAGTGTAACACCACCGGACCAGCCGCCAGCCAACCCAAGTGCATCCGTACACCATGGCAGCACCAGCAGTCCCCTCCTTTGACTCAAATGACAAACTCTTCGACAAAGGCAAAGCCTTCTGGAACAACTACCTCAAAGGCCGCCCATCCGCGCCCGACGCCTTCTTCCAGCGCCTCTTCAGCTACCATCAATCTCACGGAGGCCAATTCGGCACGGTGCACGATGTAGGCGCAGGCAACGGGCCCTACGCACACATCCTTCGCTCCAAGTTCCAGCATGTCATCATCTCCGACATCGCGAAGGAGAACGTAGTCCTCGCCGAGGATCGTTTGGGGAAGGACGGGTTCAGCTACCGCGCAGCGCGGGTCGAAGAGGGCGACGACATCGCCCCCGCCAGCGTGGACATGGTCTTCGCGACCAACGTCCTGCATTTCTGCGACCAGCCGCTCGCGATGAGCGAGATCGCGCGCCAACTCCGTCCCGGGGGTACCTTTGCCTGCGCGGCCTTTGGCGCGGCGCAGTTCGAGGACCCCCGCATCCAGGACGTCTACTCTCGCATCAACCATTCCGGCGGCCGCGCCCTACTGGCCCAGGCCGATGATCCGGAGAAGCTCGTTGCCGTCATGGCCCGCACTCAGGGCAAGTACAATGTCGCCCCGTTGGATGAGAGATTGTTTCTGCCCCGGGCGCAGCGCATTCACCTCAACATGGAGAACGGCGGCATCACGGCGCCCTTGCCGCCGGAGGTGCCGGTCCACGAGCCTGTCTATACTGGCGTAGACGATGTCGAGATCTTTGTGCAGGAGGATGGGTGGAGCTTTGTGACTGGCCTTGAGGGTGTGAAGGAGCATGTGTTGTCGTTTCCCTTTGCGAGGGAAGATCCGCATTTCGGGGAGTTGTGGCAGGAGATGGAAGAGATCATTGGGGACGATGAG
Source organism: Aspergillus floridensis (assembly GCA_012184565.1). Taxonomy (NCBI): domain Eukaryota; kingdom Fungi; phylum Ascomycota; class Eurotiomycetes; order Eurotiales; family Aspergillaceae; genus Aspergillus; species Aspergillus floridensis. The sequence goes on along the minus strand of WOUI01000571.1, from coordinate 356 downwards.
GTCAAGGGAACTTGGCCGGCGAAGATTATCTTAGCTACGCGGCGATAGTGGCAGATTGAAACTGTGGTGATGTGCTGAATTTGATTTTTGAAGCTTGAAGCATTCCAGCCGTATCTCCAAATCTACGTAATGTGTCTCAAGATGGACCCTACGGTGTCCCCATCCACATCTGACCAAGAAAATCGGTGAATGAGTATTTTCATGATACCATTCCCGCTTTTCTCTTGGCTTCTTTCACTGCAACAATCTTCCTGAAGCGTGCTGTCGGGTAATTGCTTATTGGGTATTCCCCCCCCCCCCCCCCCCCCCCCCCCCCCCCCCCCCCCCCCCCCCCCCCCCCCCCCCCCCCCCCCCCC
>WOUI01000570.1:0-16023 GCA_012184565.1 Aspergillus floridensis | reverse complement strand
TGGGTGGTCGGGTGCGGGCTGGGTGGGGGTGGGGGGGGGGGGGGGGGGGGGGGGGGGAGGAAAGTGGCCGTTGTTGGACTGTCGAACGGGGGGTCACGGAGGATATACTCAGCTGGGGCAAGCTGGGGCAAGCTGGGGCAAGCTGGGCCACCACCCAGATAGATTCCTGTGACAGGGCCACGAAAAAGGGGGCAGCCCCAATGCAATTGAAATCCTGAGCAAAGTGCTTCCATCTCGACTCTGGAACGAACCGAATGGTGGCGGCGTCAGCCATCGGTCTATCCGATTCCCCCAACGTGGATGGGATCAATCAACGATTGTCTTGTTCGGGTGCTTTGGAGAAGGATCTTCAGTATGGCTGCTGTAGTGGTCAAGTGACAGGCTGCCATCCAAGGCAATCATTAAAGAGTGGATCGGATTCCGCTGTTAGACAGGTGTTGAGAGGCCAGCCCCGAAGTGAGGTCACCAATCTTCCTAGCGAACGATGGACGGAAGATTCAACCGCGGCTCAAGCCAAGAGCGAAAGCCGCAATCATGACAATCAGAGAGATGCGAACTGCCGAAGCGCGCTGCGCAGGAAGCTACCGTCAGCTATGCTCCCAGTAGCTATTAATTAACATATGCTCTTTCAGCTTAATTGACTTTCCGTGGAGAGTCGCGTGATGAACATTGCAATGGGGTGGAATGGGACCACTGATCACTGATGAATGGGTTGATGATATGCTGCTAGATGATTAATCACTTTTTTTTTTTTTTGCCCTTCACAAACTAAACATTTATTCTTCGTCATTATCTGTTAGTTTCTCCTTATGGTATTGGTTTTGGTTTTGTTTTCGTCCACATCGCAGTGGCCTGATCTTAGGGAGAAACCGGTTTTCAATCTGATTCGCCAATTAGAGCAGCCGGGCGAGAGAGAGAGAAAAAAAATATTTTCATCGTCTCTTTTGCCTCTTTTTTTACTCCCCGGGTCTATTTCTGCCAGTATTAGTAATGGGAGATTTCCCCCCGATCTAGGTAGCTTATTCTCCTATTATTCTTGTTGATCTTTTTCCTTCTCGGCCGAACGAAAATAAAAACCTATTTTTTGTAGAAGATGATAGCTCACACTGTATCGGAATTGCTTTTTTTTTCTGCCATGCCCCTGATAATCGCTGGAGAGTAGGGGAGGTCCGAGGCATCCATTGATAGGCCATCAGTTTCTTCAATTTCGAAGCTCAATTTGAGTTTGATAGATGAATTGCGAGAGTGTCTGGACTTGTCTTAATGCCTTTCGCGACGAGGCCGCGACGAGGAGCAACAATAGAACTCCTTCCTATTATCGACTGTGGCTGAAAGGATGTAACTGTAGTATGAAATTAACTCCAGCAGCACCGCTGCTGAAAAGAACTGGGCCGTCAAGGATTATTCGATTTTGTCTTTTTGGGCTATGATCCTGCGTTCTGTCGGTCGGCCATCGGCTCCGACTGGCGACGACGTCGGGCCCGGTGGAGGAGGATGATGAAAAGAAACAGAGCTAAACCACCCATGATCAGAATATTGCTCCCTTAATCTGCGAGGCCTGCGTAGGAGTTTACCAAAAGGGGAGTTTTAATGGTTTCTGTCCGCTTTGGGCGCTGGACATAGTCGCCTGGATTGGAATAGTAGCTCAACATAGCTTTGCCCTTCAATTCTCCGCCATTCAGATTCGACGGAGCTGACGATAGTCATTCGGCTCTTCCCTTGCGCTAAACATTTTGATGAGGATGGGAGTTAACTTGGGATGATTTGTGTCCATTGCGTGGAACATGGACACGTCGAACGCCCCACGCCAGAACGTTTGAATTTTCCTTTTCTTGCTTTTTTTCCTCTTTCGATCATGTTCGTGGAGAATTTCCTCGCCATTGCCATTCGTCAAAGGGGATGCTTCCAAAAGCCAGGCGGCGACGCGCGGAGGAGAGGATGCAACTTAATACGAATTCTGGTTGGATGCATCCCAGCGCACCGGCAGCAGTCGGGAACGCATAACGAGATCGGCGACGATGAGTAACAACTGTAAGAAAAAGAGTACGAGGGTGATATGATGTTGATATGGCATCAGACCACCGAGGTACTTCGAAAAGTAATCGCCAAGTCTCGGGATCCTCTAGGGCCGTTGGACGGTGACAGTCCCTGTCTGGTCTGATGCTGCACGCCTGCGACCCGTGCTGGATACATCGCCGTCCTTAGTTGGGATAGTGAAACTCCCCTCGTCTCCTCTTGATCAAGTGCCCACAATTATCATGATGGATCCGTTCCCGCGTGGAGGAGGGTCGAGTTCGGATTCGGATTTTCTTAACTGGCAATCAGTGCAGGATCTTGATATGCCCAATGATCGCTGACTTTAGTCCCCCCCCCCTCCCCCCAGGTCTGTAGCCCCCCTTCGCCCAGTCGACATATATAATCGCATGATGTCGCTGTCCTCTCATGGGTCTCCAAATATTCTTCGATTTTCTTCTATTATCTTTCCATCCTCGCCAGATCCAACCCCAGGAGTTCGTGAAAAGCCTGCCGCTGTCATATAGCCCGTGTCAGAACACCTCCTTCGATTTTCAATCAGTCACACCTTGATATCTCTCGAGGACGAACTAACTCCTCGTGAAAATGGAACACTCGCTCGGTTCTGGTCGGCCGATGAAGCATGTCGAACGAAAGGCTCTGTATACCCACCTAGAGGCGCGCATCAATTATCTTCGAGACTTCCTGGACTTCAATTCAAGTGAGTGCTTGTCCTCATTTACCGTTCGGAACTTCCCAAGCTGACCCTGATGGTGGGGATATAAGGCGACGTCGAAGCGCTGGTGGGAGGTTCCAAATACATCAAAGCCTTGATCCCGGCTGTCGTCAACATCGTCTACAAGAAACTCCTCGAAACCGACATCACCGCACGTGCCTTCCACACCAGAGACACCTCCGACGAGACCCCGATAGAAGAGTTCTTCACCGAGGAGAGCCCTCAGATTCAACGTCGAAAGATGTTCCTGCGATGGTACTTGACTAAGCTCTGCTCCGACCCGTCCCAGATGGAATTCTGGCGATACTTGAACAAGGTTGGGTAAGTTCACTTTGGACAAGACTAGAGGCTTCGAACCCGTAGCAGGGTCATATGCTATGAGAATTGAGAGAATGAGAAGAAGGCTGACCAGCCCCAGAATGATGCACACAGCCCAAGAGCGTCTCTACTCGCTGAACATCGAATACATCCACATGGGCGCCTGCCTGGGCTACATCCAGGATATCTTCACCGAAGCCCTCATGTCGCACCCGCACCTCTCCCTACCACGCAAGATCGCCCTGATCCGGGCCATCAGCAAGATCATCTGGATCCAGAACGACCTCGTGGCGCGATGGCGCATGCGAGATGGCGAGGAATACGCCGATGAGATGTCGGAGATCATCGTCGATGAGAAGGAAGGCTACCTGGGGGACAAGAAGATCCTGGGCGATAGCAGTTCGGGCACCTCGAGTGAGGATGATCGTTCCAGCGTCCGAAGTGGCAACGTTCCCACTCATACACCTGCCTGCCCTTTTGCTGACATGGCGCCAACTTCATCACAAACGAAGATCTGGGCTGGGAAGTAAATTGGAGCCCGACTGCTGGGGCTGGGCTCTTTTTTTTCGAGCCACACGGTAGTGTGGATTCCATTGTTGTGCTGAAAAGGTTATATAAAGGGGGCATGGAGCATAGCGGGCGTTAGGTATATATACTCCCGGACAGTGGTTTTTATTGGTTTTATTGGTTTTTTCTTTCTCTGTTCGTTTCCAGAGTACGCTTTCTCTCTCTATCTCGATGAAGTAACGCAGAAAGCGCGCCCCGTGGGGAAGGATAATCGACTCTAATTAGGCACCATGACGCCAACTCTTCCGTCAATAATCACGCGAATTCAAGTTTCAAGACCTTTATCATTCACAAGCTCTGTAGCTGGTGGCCATGTCGGCTCACTTTGATGGGGGAAAGGGTGTTGTAAAGGGGGGGATTCCTGAATATCATTGTCCCCTGGTTTGTGATCGACATGCAAATAATTGGGAATGGGCCGTGGCCCGCGCTATCGTATCTGATTCACGAACTCTCAGCGAGTCAGCAAACATTGATCACGGTAAATTATGGTATGCCAAGGACCAAGAACCGCATGTTGGATTGTCGAAACGTCGGGGCGTATAGTAGGACTTGAATAGGTCGGGTGTGTATCTATCCGTAGAAGTGGTTGGTGCTAAAGTGCCTTCTGTCATCAACCATGCTAGATTGAGTAAGACCTGGGGACGCCACGAGTCACGGGATTTAGTAAAGGACAAGATCGCCGTTGAAGCGGGCATGCGAGGGGCTCAAGTAATGATTGTCATTGGATTGCAATGGAAAGGAAGGCTCCCCCCCCCCCCCACCTGCTCCTTCAAGACGCTTTGAAAAGTTGAATGCAGCAACTTAGTAGAGTACAGATGGAGTACTCCTCAGAGTATCAATCTAAGCAAAAGCAGAATCCGGTGTTCATCACGAACCGAAGAAAGCATGATTGGTAAGCATGAATATTGCCTTGCCAGCGAGCTTCGAACTAGCAGTTTTAAGGGGAAGCGGCAACGGTTTGGACTGGGCGTCTCAACCGCCATCCGGCCGTCAACCTTAATATTCCCTTGCCTGGTGGGGACAAGAAAAAAAGGCACGGAACCCAGCATAACCGGCCTACTGAACAGGCAGACATACAGTACATGCACAATTTCTTGCATGTACATCCTGCAGTCTGTACATACATAACAGATGCAGTCGGACACGCGATGCACTCATGGAAGCCACAAGGCAGCCAATTATCAAACTGACCAACTGACTAACTATACATGCTTATCATGAGTACCAACAGCTTGGTGAATGTACCGTAGTCAAGTTACTGTACGTTAGATAATGAATGGCCGACTGGATTCGGCATATCTCCCCCACACCCCCAAGCCGAAAGTCAACGCCTATGGATGAGTGACATTGCTTTTCCCTTCTCGAGTTCCCAGTAAGTTAGTAGTTGGGGAAGCCGTTCCATACATTGGAAAGATTCGGCTCCATCGCCCCTCTACTTTCCCATCCTTCCCCCCCCCCTCCCGGGCCAACCTCCCGGCATTTTCATCCCCTCACTTCGGTGGCTGCAGCTACACAACACAAGCGTCAGCAACCGACGAATAATTGCGCTGCCGGCCCCAATTCTTCTCCTGGATCATTGCTCGCTCATCTGTCACCCCCTCTCTAGTCGATTGATATAAACACAACATCCCCCTCCCCTCGAACCTTGCCCTGTATCTCATACCCCTGCCCGCTGGGTCGTCCAAAGTCTCTCTCCCGCCCACCTCGGCATTGGTCGCCACCAACTTTTGATCTTTTTCCTTTGGAGAGATTCACAATCGGTCGATCATTGAAGTCACGATGATCGCTAAGAACAACACTAACGGTCTGCCGGCCATCATCCCCCTGATTGTCAACAACGAATCGGTCATTACCGATGTCGCATTCGACGTCAAGAACCCCACGACGGGTGAAATCATTGACCGTTGCGCCGGCGCCTCCGTCGACGATGCCAACCGTGCTGTGGCCGCCGCGAAGGCTGCTTTCCCCGCATGGACCCAGACAAAACCCTCCGACCGCAGAGACATTCTGAACAAGGCGGCGGATATCATGCTTTCCCGGAAGGAGGAGTTGATTCGATATCAGATGGATTCAACCGGGGCGGGACGGATGTTCGTGGAGAAAACGTTCATGTTGGGGGTCGGGTTTTTGAAGGACTTTGCGGCATTGATCCCGTCCGTGGAGGGTGCGGTGCCTTCGGTCAATGGAGAATCTGCCATGGTCATCAAGCAGCCCTACGGGGTGGTTGTGGGCATTGCGCCGTGGTACTGTACTCACCTCCCTATACACGACCATCTTAACTGAAGCGGTCGGTTGATCATCTGATCATGAACTAACTCCCGAACCAGGAATGCACCTTATATTCTCGGAGTACGCGCAGTGGCTCTGCCTCTGGCTGCTGGTAACACGACGATTTTGAAAGGCTCCGAACTAGCACCGAAATGCTTCTGGGCAATTGGAGACATCTTTCGTGAGGCGGGTCTGCCTGCAGGCTGTCTGAACGTGGTCTTCCATCAGACTTCGGATGCCGCAGCCGTGACCACTGCTCTCATCGCTCACCCGGCCGTGCGAAAGATCAACTTCACCGGCAGCACAGTCGTCGGCTCGATTATCGCCTCCACAGCCGGAAAGTATGTCAAGCCGGTTCTTCTTGAATTGGGTGGGAAAGCATCCGCTATCGTTCTGGACGATGCCAATCTGGAGAAGGCTGCGATGTGCTGCGCCATGGGAGCATTTTTGCATGTAAGGACCATCACCCTATTTGACATTCAGTCTACGTGTGAACTTTTCTGATGAGAGGTTAGTCCGGTCAAATCTGCATGTCCACCGAACGCATTGTTGTGCAGCGATCGGTCGCCGACCGGTTCAAGCAGCTGGTGGCCGAAGCGTCCGAAAAGGTATTCGGAAAGCATGTGCCGCCGCTGGGCCTCGTGAATTCGGCTGCCGTGAAGAAGAATAAGGGTTTGGTGGAGGACGCACTTTCCAAAGGCGCCAATCTTGTTTACGGACAGACCCAAGGCATCGATTCTAATAGCAACAGCATGCGGCCGGTCATTGTAGGCGATGTCACCAAGAACATGGATCTTTATGCCACGGAGTCGTTCGGCCCCACCGTGTCCTTACTTGTCGTTGATACCGAGGAGGAAGCGGTGGCCCTGGCTAACGACACGGAGTACGGCCTTACTTCTGCGGTATTTACGAGCAACCTGTTCCGAGGACTCAGGGTTGCCAAACAGATCGAAGCCGGGTAAGTGGATCGGTATCTTTGCTCAGGAGTAATTGTCCCTAACCTCTCTTGCTATGATCCAGGGCTGTTCATATCAACTCCTTGACTGTGCACGACGAGCCGGTCCTTCCGCACGGCGGCTGGAAGAGTAGCGGATACGGCCGTTTCGGAGGTGTGGGTGGTTATGATGAGTGGTTGCAAACCAAGACTGTGACTTGGGTGGAATAGTCTGATCAGACCGCATGATCCACGCGCAACGATCCATGGTTATTGGCACATAGCTTGCAAGCCCGGGGTCGAGGCCGGCCTTTCCGTCGTCGCAAAGGAGGGATCGGGTCGAGGCGACGGGCTTTCTCAGTTCAGCCATCGGACCCTAGCTGGCAGGATTACAGCGACGGTCTAGGATGTTTTCTTTGTTACGATACCCACTTACGGCAGGGTTCAACAGGGTAGAGCCTAATCATACGAATTCCTCCAACTGAGTTCCCGTATTCAGGCGCTAATTCCTTGGTGTAGCTCGGCAGCGTGTCAGACCCTGGAAATCTTGCGACGAGTGCACCCGAGGCTGCAATGTGCCGTAAGACTGTGGTCTTGTGTTGGGATTGATTGTTCCTGCCGTGTCACTGCCGCTTTCGCGCGGGTGTACTCTCGATCGTATTCCAATCTTCTCTCGCAGAATGTGGTGAAAGAGTACCGTAAATAGACATATATTTTCCCACAAGGCTTGCCAAGCTCGGAGGAGAGTAAGACAAGTCATCTGAATTAGGAAACAAACGACACGGTGAACCGGCCCTGCATAGCCGACTAAGCCAGTCCAGGCCCCCGTGACCAGCTCTTCCCCACCTGTGAAGGAACTAGTTCTATCAGTCAGGTCGCAGTTTGCGATCAGATCCGAGACATAGGCAGTAGTTTGATACCCTAGCTATACTGTAAGCCTGTAAGATAAAAGGACCCTACCTACTCGCAGGAGAGGAAGACCTCTGCTCTGAAAGGCACGTGGGTATTTACTTTGCTTTTTGGTCGGACCGCCCGCGAGTGATTTGGACCCCTGAAAAGAATCCCGGCGGTACGCATCAAGCATCTAGTTCGTACAACCATTGCCGTGAGGTCAAGCTTGTTGCTTATTCTGGTGTTGACCTCGTGTTACTTGCCCAATGGGGAGGGCAGAAGACCAGCCATCCCTCAGGAACGGTGCTGGATGACGGTTGAGGTTTTCGTAGAATCAGCATTAGATGCGATCATTGGCCGGGGGACGCAAGTCTGTCATCCATTGCGCTGAAAGTTTCTGCGGTGTCCAGGATCCAGGGCTGTGTTTGGCTGCCACTCGGACAGGGTCCCCACCCACCCGGTCAGGAACGAGAAACGAGCGACAGGGACGGAACCTGAAAATCAGCGGCGAGGGTAGGGCCGTTGTGAACTTGTGTGGGATGATAGATGACTTCATGTGCCACTGGAGGAAATCGGTGATCAGCGATCATCATTCTCACAAAGTCTCACTCGGCCAGACGAATGTTTCGAAATGAACATCCTACTATGTAGCTCCTGGAAGAATGCGCGGATCAACGGTCGGACAATAATGAAGAGAGCACAGTGCATTATCATCACCAGGCTTAATGGTCAACCAGCAGTGAGCAGTCAACAAACCTGGCTGAACTCCGAGGTCAAAAAGTCAAGATAGTGGGGTTGAACGAAGGTGGATTTTACAATCGGCTTGGCGTGGGATTTTAGTGTTTTTGCCTGCACGCCCAAATAATCGGAGTTTTCCCTGGAGCCAATGTCGCCATCCAATTTGTGCAACGCTCCGACCTCGTGGCGCCTGCCTCATTTCCTGGAGGCCTGGGCTTGACTGGCAGACAAGGCAGTGGTAAGACATAATTTGGATAAAATGAAATCACAGGCTCAGTTGGCGAGAAATAAGAGAGTCTGGTGGTCTGAGGGTCCGAGTGTTCTGAGAGGAGAACCGGACATTATCCGGACAATTAGAAAGAATGATGATGGAGGAAGGATGTGGCAGAATCCATTGCTGCTGCTGCTGCCGCTGCCCACCGCGTGCCACTTCCAAGTTCTCTTTTTTTGCCTTTCGACCTCTTTTACCTCTTCTACCGTACTAGTTCATGTAAATAACAAGATAACAACAGTAACAAATCACTAACTAATATTGCCGTGATCTATCCCTGTTCCTGAGCTGGCTCGCACATAAGGTTATGTGTGTTTCACTTGTACACTCTTAGACTCTGTTAGACTTCCCCCCCGACTCCATGATCTATGGCTCCATGCAGTCTGGTACCGTGGGTGCCTGGATTAGTTCTATCTACTAACGATTCTAGTTCATCAACACTCGCCTTTCATTCAGGCGAAAACACACTTCACTTCCGTCCTCGGATGTCGGCCATCCCCTATTCTTGTTCTCGTTGAGTCAGTCAGTCCGTCAGTCAGTCCGTCAGTCAGTCACTTGAAATTACCCGCCCAGTGCTGGTATCATAGACTGACTACCTATCGATGGCACGGACTGGTTACTCCCCGTCCAGCAGCAAGCGATGGCGGCGATGCTGGGATCCAAGCGAGCTAATACAGCTAAGTCTCCGACTAATCCGCTGGATGAGCCAGTGGGAGGACAGAGATCACACTGAGGTGACATCGCCAAATCTTACTAGGAAATCCAGACGGGGTTTCGGGGGTGGCTAAAGAGGCTTGCAGCCATACATTCCACGGCTCTTCAGGGTTTGGGCCTGGCATCCCCCAACCCTCGACCGGGCAAGTCATCCGTAGTATGTATGTATGGACTCAGGTAAATATGTATCATCTGGGTATCTCACTAAGTTCTATCATACTCATCCGTCGCAAAAGTAATTTCATTCTGCCCCACCATCGCAAATGAGCCGCAGATTGGGCCAGGTTGAAGGTTTGGCAGCCTGGAAGCTTTTCCTTCTCGCCCCCTCCATAGGGGTTAAGTCCGTATTCTTGTACCCCGTAGTAGAGATGAAGTGAGATGACGGGGGGGGCTATGCTCTCTCTTGCTCTCTCTCCTCTTCTTGAGTATTGTTCACTAATTTCGCATTTCACATATCATCTTTAAACCTCCCCCCGCCCCCTCGTTCATTTTTCTTCTCTTCCTTCCCTCCTTCTTTCTTCCTTCTCAACCCACCCTTCGTGTCCTTCGTTCTTTACACACCATTCCCACGGTAGTCACTCTTTTGCACTGCAAACAATCTCGAGTCTTAATCCACTCCAGTCACTCCTTGATTCACTCACTCTTCACGAAGGAATTTCTCCCCCTCCAAAACCTAAACACCTAAACCACAAATCAAAATGCGTTTCTTCGCCGTCATCTCTGCCCTTGCTGCCCTGGCCTCGGCCTACACCCAGCCCGACTACACCCAGAGCCCCACTGGCAATGCCATCTACACTCCTGGCCTGAACGACCAGGTCGAGGCTGGCAAGGCCTACAGCGTCACCTGGGATCCCACCACCACTGGCAAGATCTCTCTGGTCCTCCTCCACGGCCCCAGCACCAACATGCAGACCCTGTACGCGATTGCCGAGGACATCGACAACACCGGCAGCTTCTCGTGGACCCCCAGCACTGATCTGGCGCCCGAGACCACCCACTACGGTCTCCTTCTCGTCGTCGAGGGCACTGGCCAGTACCAGTACTCCACCCAGTTCGGTATCACCAACCCCTACTACTCGTCCTCGTCCGCTGTCGCTTCCGCCACCTCCACTGCCGCCGCTACCACCTCCGCTGTTACTGAGGCCGCTGCCACCACCACTGCTGCCGCTACCACCACCGAGGTTGCCGTCAGTGCCGCCACCACCTCCACTGTCGCCGAGACGGTTGATGCCACCAAGCCCGCTGCCACCTCCGTCCCCGTCATCAAGCCCACCGGCTTCGTGACCTCCAAGCCCTCCGGTGTCATCTCCAGCTCCGCCGCTCCCTCCGGCACCCCCGCTGCCAGCTCCTCCTCCGTCTCCCCCATCTTCACCGGTGCTGCTGACCGCAACGCCATGAACCTGGGCATGGGCGCCCTGGCCGCCGGTGTTGTTGCCGTCCTTGCCATCTAAACTGGTCCAACTTGAGCTTGAGCTTGAGCTTGGCGGTGATGTGGATTTGCAGCTGTGATGAAGCTTAGTTTGATTGTTCATATTGCTTTGATACTTATTCGACCAGGACAAATTTCAAAGAACTTCGGATGTATTAAGCTTTTGTTGTTTTTATCTTTCTGTACAAGACAAACCCCCTTCCGCAATGCCTTTCCCGCATGTGGAATTACCTTTCTTCGACATGATTTCTTTTCTATTCTAGTTCTCAGTTAATACCCCCCTATATTTTGACAACATGAATGAACCTCCAAGGGAGAAAATACCTGATGACCAACAAACAAGAAAAAAAAACCAGGAACCCTTCTTCCCCCTATGTTTGATGTTTTTACATGTATGAATGCCGTCACTCTTTCCCAAGCAAATAACTTGCAACTTTGATGGGGCATGTTGGGTTGGTGACCCTTTGTACTTATTTGATCTCCCACTAATGTTTCATCTTAATGAATTTAGCCCCTCGGGGGTGACACTTACTCGAATGATCAACGATCAGCTTAGTACCCATCATTAAGGAACTGGAAATTGCTAACGGGGCTGGGTCGGAGATTTGGTTCTCCTTCCAAGGCTGACGTGCACGTTGTGGGACGGGATCGATCACTAGTACTGAGTAGAACACGATTGTCTCAACGGGCGCGGGAGGCACTTTTACTTTATTAATCTATTCCATGCCACTACACAACTTATATCTCCACTGCAGGGAGGTTAATCCCGCCTCGGGACTTTCCGGTCGTTGCGTAAACGTATCCTGTCGTCTGGAGTTGTTGGATCTTGGGAGGCAGTAAGAAAAATCTGGTTGTTCTAGGTCTGCTGGGCGTCATGCCGGGCAGTGAGGTCTTGGTGTCCTGGAAGAGCATCTTTTGCGTACCTACTCCTACCTAGTACGATTTACAGGCTGATGGATTTGTTGGACCGCCCATGCCTGCGACCAACTACCGGCGTTGATCGTACACACCACGAGCGCATTACCAGCGAAGCTTAAACCACCACTAGCTGGCTACTCAATCGTGTTGGTGTGACCAACGTCTCCAGAGCTCCTACCGTGGCTGAAAGTCTTTAATAGACCTATGAGTTGGTAGTGTGTGCCGATTTCTAGAAAGAGGGCGTGTGTGCATCGCTCGCTGCCCCGGAACTTCCCCGTCATAAGACCCGTCGAACAATATACAACGTCCTCACCCGACCCAAATCATGCCCGATGGATCATCACTAACAAAACTCACACTGAGCGGGGCAATAAGCTACGAATTCCTTTTGAATCCTCCATCGACAGCACAAGAACCCTTGAGCACAGCCCAGCAAAAAAGAAAAAAAAAAAAAAAAAAAACCAAACTCGAACTCCCAACTAAACCCAAGAGAATGTATGTATACATCGGAACGAGTTTCAACCCCCCTCCCGGGGGAAACCACCCACCGTCACGTGACAGATAAGATCGATCGACTCTGGCGATAAGCAATTTTTCCCATCTCCATCCCAACCCAGCAACCACGATCCATCACAGCGCCTTGCAACCCCCTCCCCAAATTTCATCTCAAACCCATCGCTGCAGGCAGTGTACCCAGCCAAACCAAAAGAGAAAAAAATGGTCCAAGGATCCCTCAAGAAGACCAAGCCCTCGGGCGGCTCGACCTCGAAACGGTACACCTTACCTACCTAACTACCTACACCTGGCCACCTTCTAGCATTTCCCCCCAATCCCAAATTCCCCTCTCCTGCCTCCCCCCTCAAGCAAACAACACACATCAGCAAGCGCACCCATCACAAGAAGCCATCCAGAGACTAACTTCAAATGAATCAAAAGTCCCACCGCCCTGGCACCCAAACGCGGTCCCCGCCAGATCGCCCCCAAGAAAGCTTCCCTCATCAAGCAGCAGAAATTGACCAAGGTTCGTCGCCTGCCCTTCTTCTTAAACATCTATACACCAAGACTACACCCGCAAGCCAAACCTGGAAGCCCACACCCTGTCTCAAAACTGGCTAAACTAACCCTCTCCGGTGAAACAGAAACTCACGGCCGGATTGACCGCCCAGACGGAGAAGAATCTCGCCGAGAAGGCGGGCCACCTGGAGTTGTTGGCCGGTGGGAAGAAGGATAAGAAGGCGGGTGCTGCTAAGGGGAAGAAATAATGATATGCGGGAAATGTTTTGCTTTTTTTTTTTTTTTGGTTCGGAGGAAGCGGGCGGCGGAGTGGAGGGTGGCTTCGGTTGAGGATGATCGAGCCGACTTGAGGAGGGATATACATATTAAATCTTTGGAGGGGAGATAGGATACATACATACGAGTAATGAAATTAGATACCCTTTTTTATCTGGATCTGGCCGCTTGGGGCTGCTTCGGCTTTATTGGTTGGGTTTCGTTGGTGCTTCATTGTTTAACGAAGGCTGTTGTACGTGAGATGAAAGACACCTGAACTCTATCTAGATGTTGATCTATATTATGACACAATATAAAAGAAAATTATGTATGAGAAGAGTAGTCATTTGTCCAAAAAAGAAATGTACAGGTGACCAGGTACCAAACAAATCAACAATCATCAATCATCATCGTCTTCGAGAAAGACAAAAACAAAAAACAAAACACGCTTCAAAAGGGTATCTCAAGTGCAGTCAGTATCAGTCACTCCAGCGCTTCTTTTGCCTCCTTGTGGAAGGGCTGTTCACATCTTCGACATCCGAATCGGAGCCCCCGACTGCTCGATCAGCTCTTGCCCGTGCTCAACCCAGCGAGCAAAGCCGTCGTCAGTGGGATCGCTAGGGAAATCATCCCAAACAGGGTTCTCCGAGTCCGCATACGTAGACCATGTCCCCTTGGGCACCTCCGAGGCGGACCATGAAGGAAGCTTCGCCATCACACAAGTGTAGTAAACGTAAAGGATCCTGCACAGTAGATGAACCCGATCGACGTAGTGCTGTTTGCTGGGGTCAGGTTCGCGACCACCATCTCCGAGCTGCTTCCACCAGGACATGCGCCAACGCAGAGTCAGCAGTATGTGGCCGAGTTCGTTGAGGAATTGCAGGTGCGTATCCTGAGAGATCTGCTTCCACTTGATGTTGTAGAAGTCGCGTTCCAGTTTGCGGAACCCCTCAACTTCAAGCATACGGCAGATGATGCGCGACAACTGGGCCGCCATGAGAATTTCTCGCCTATCTTCAGCGTCGTCAATGTTCATTGGTCTCTCGGCGCCACCCGCTTGAAGAGGAACAAAGCTGTAGCTCGCACGGCTAGGCATGTTGTTCCATTTCGCGAGAAGAGTCTGGCGAAAAAACATTAGTAAAAGGCTTCGGACCTTAGTAGGAGTGACATACATAAGTGTTGGCCATTGGATCACAGTCCTTCACGCACGTTAGCCAATTCTTCGATTTGTCCTTCGACTCGACGAGTCGTCGGTCAACAAATTCAAGAAAAGTCGACTTCGAGTTGCCATTATACTCGCTCAAGCCACGCAAAAACCGATAGGTCTCCGCCAAATCCAGGGTATAAAGTGATCCCCAGGACTGGCTGGCGCGGATGTTAAACCGGCCTTGGCGTTCGCCGAGGAATGTGATCAGATCGTTCAGATCGAATTCGGAAGGAATTTCCATCCGCACTCGCCTTGAGCCATCCAGGGTGGGGTGGTTGACCGCTCGTTGAGCTGATAAGGTTAGCCAGGTTGCAAAATCGACAACTAGATCGTGGGACGTACAGATATAATTGCAAACACCATACTCAACGATGTTGGAAAAGCAGGCGCGAGCGCAAGGCTGCTCATGCAGCGTAGGGCGGCACGCATCGCAAGGAGCATTCCCATCGCACTGTCTTCGGCATTAGCTATTTTACCACAGAAGGGTGTTTCAGTCGTGAAATGCGAACCTTGCGCTTGTTCAAGCGGCACTGGACACACGTGTCCTTGTTCTTTCTTCGCAATCCAGCATTTGCCCTTCCGACCATAGACAGAGGCCCCTTGCGGCGCGCTCCACGAGGCGGAGAAATGAAGTCAGCGGAGGCAATCGAACCGCCCTGGCCATCCTCCTGCACAATCTGCAGTGGTTTGGGTTGTGCCTGATCCAGGTTCACACTAAGGTTGCGCTGCTTGCGCTTTCGAACCGTAGCGACCGACTGCATGGATAGAGCTTGTGGGCGTGCAGGCGCTCGCTGAGCGGCAGAAGACGCTCTCGGCCGAGAATCGACCGGAACGTAGTAGGATTCCGCCGGGTTCTCGCTGACCATGAAAGCAGTAGCGTTCTGCAGGGGTTGCGCTGCGTCGGATGGTGAACCATCAGTTTGCGCATCCTTCCATTCATCATCCAATTGTCGGTCGGCAAAAGCGGGGATGCCGTCCGTTGTAGCCGAGTAAGGGTCGTACATGGTGGAGAAATCCCCAGACACTGACGAGCTCTCCGACTTGTACTGAAATCCGTCTTGATTTTTGGGTTCTTCTCTGAAGTAGGGGGACTCCTGCGGCATCGTCATTGACGCAGGGGAGGTCATGTTGCTTGGTAACTGAGCCTCCAAGCTATCCAGCCAGCGTAAATCCAGAGACCGGACATGCCCGTGATAGCTGCGCATTCCCTTAGCCGCTGACTGCGAGCCCATTGCGAGCGACACCGGAGTCAGGTGGGAAATATTTTCAGCAGTGGCGGCGGGCTGTTCAGACCAGTATTCCGGTGGGGGGAAGGAAAACGACGGCGGCAGTGGCTGGAACGGCACGAACTGATCGGAGGCAACATCTGAAAATCCTTGTCCCTGAGACAGGTCTCCAGAATCTTCGACAATGACTGTGTTGGTGGAGGCGACAGGCTCCTTGGCGTATGGATAGAGGAGACCAGCTTCGCCGGGAATGCCAACCGAAATGGCGTTGAACAGGTGGTAAGGCGGCCATGACTCATCCAGCTGAAAGTTGTCATCGGCGGAGGAAGGCAGCGTTCTAGGGCTGATAGTGGCACTGACAGTGCCGGAGATTGCGCCATCTACAATGCTGAATTTGTCGGGGGTGGAGGTTCCTGGTTGTTTACTGCAAGGGGGGGGGGGGGGGGGGCGGCGCGCGCGTCAGCCGGCGGGGTTCGGCAGGGGGGGGAGCTGGGGTAAGCGTCGCGGTGGACGCTGCCGCTGTG
>WOUI01000569.1:0-16110 GCA_012184565.1 Aspergillus floridensis | reverse complement strand
GGGGGGGGGGGGGAGAGCAGCGCAGGAAAACGTACAGCGGAACCCGGGCTTAGCGGGGTCTTGGTCTTGGTGGGGCCAGGGCTTGCTGTTGCCTTCTATTAGTATTCCCATTCCCATCCTGCAAAGGATATCACTGTAAGAAAAGGGCAAGGGGGGGGGGGGGGGGGCATACTTCTCCGGTAAATCCTCGCGACTGCCACCACACACAGGTTAGCCTTCAATCCTTATCCTTAGCCTTTTTCCACAAGGCACCCCCACACCCTCAAAAAGAAAGGAAAAAAGGGGGAATATACTTAACAAACCCCACGTTGACCACATCAAACGACACAATCAACTCCTCGTCGTCGTACACCTTGGCAAACGCATCGATCACCCCGGCCTCCCCCCGGATATCCCACACCCACTGCTCGTGCGTCACCCCGTACGCTTGGATCATCCCCTTCTCGTTCAGCACGGGCAGGTTGGCGCGCCGGACCGTGCTCGGGTCGTGGCGGTTGTAGCCTAGTCCGCTGTTCGGATGGTCAGCTTTGAGTTATAGAGGGAGGCGGGCTGGGTAAGGGAAAGGGGATGGGGCCATACAATCCCTCCAGATAACTCAGAAACGCATCCGCGTATCGATCCGCTCGCTCCCGCGGGATCGCGCCTTTGATCACCGCGTAGCCGTCGCGCGAGAGCGCATCGCGGAAGTCGTTGTAGTTCGTGGGGAGGCCATCGAAGGGCATGCGGTTTGCGCCGGGGAGTTTGGAGGTGGATTGGGTGGGGGGAGCGAGGGTTGTGGTGGTGGTGATGGTGGTGGTGGACATTTTGGTCGTTTGAGCTTTTGTGTCTTTGTTTGGAGTTGTCTGGTGGTGTTAGTTGTTGTGGGATTTGGGATTTGGGATTTGGATGAGGGGGGCATGTATATACCTTTCATTCTAGAAATGCGTGCTGGAGAGGCTTGACTGCACCGAGCTGCGCCGAGGTTAGGGCTCGGAGGGCCCCGAGACCCCCCCATTCGGCCCCTCTTTGGGAGTGGGGATGCTTCGGGCCAGGACGAGGGCGCCGAGGTCAGCGGACGGCGGACTTGTAGTCGACACATACCTACACTTGGGAATTCCCCGTCGAGGGAGAAGGTCATCGCATAAAGTGCTTTCGTTTTCATTTTTTATTTTCATTGTTCTGCAATACTGACAGTGACCAAAAATGGAGCCCTTCAAAATCATCATCGTCGGCGGCGGGATCGCCGGCCTAGCAGCTGTACCTCCCTCCTCCCCCCAAACCCTCCTCCTTCAGTCATCCTCACTCCCTCCCATTTCCCCATGTACAGTATTCACTAACGAGAACAGGCCATCGCCCTCCGCGCCCCGCGCCGCGAAATCCTGATCCTGGAACAATCCCCCCTCCACCGCGAAATCGGCGCCACCATCTCGCTCCAGCCCAACGCCTCGCGGATTGTCGAGTCGCAATGGGGTCTGGCCGCCGCCCTCCGCGCCCGCGGCGCCATGGTCGACTCCGCCTTCGAGGTCTACGACCTCTCCGGCAACCTGCAGACCCGCGTCCCGCTGCGCACGCGCGACAAGTACGGCGCCGAGCGCATGATCTACCACCGCGCGGACCTGCACGACGCCCTGAAGCAGCGCGCTACCGATGGTGACTACCCAGGTCCGGGGGTGCAGATCCGGACGGGTTGTCGGGTACGGGCGGTGGATTGTGAGCGTGGGACGGTGCAGTTGGAGACCGGGGAGGTGGTAACGGCGCATTTGGTGGTCGGGGCGGATGGGATTAAGAGTTTGGTGAGGCGGGCTGTTCTGGCTGCGGATGCGCAAGAGGGAGAAGGGGAGGGGGCGCCGCGGCCGACGGGGCTTTGTGCGTATCGCATGATGATCCCCACGGAGTTGCTGCTGCGGGAGCAAGCCTTTGCGGCGGTGGTGGACCCCCGCGAACCGAAAACGACGATGGTGGTCGG
Source organism: Aspergillus floridensis (assembly GCA_012184565.1). Classification (NCBI taxonomy): domain Eukaryota; kingdom Fungi; phylum Ascomycota; class Eurotiomycetes; order Eurotiales; family Aspergillaceae; genus Aspergillus; species Aspergillus floridensis. The sequence goes on along the minus strand of WOUI01000569.1, from coordinate 14,165 downwards.
TGGTGACCGGCGGTTGGTTATGGGGCCGGCGCGCGAGGGGTCCATCTACGGCGTCGTGGCGCTCGTGCCAGATGAGCGTATGCATGAGTCTTCGCGGGATACCAGCTGGACGACCGAGGGGGATCGCGGCAAGATGCTGCAGACCTTCGGGGATTTCCCGGCGTGGGCGCAGACGCCCCTCCGGCTGGCGGAGGAGGTCGGGCTGTGGCAGCTCAGGGATCTGGATCCGTTGCGCACTTGGTGTCAGGGTCGAGTCATTTTGATCGGCGATGCGGCCCATGCGATGCTGCCGACGCAGGGCCAGGGCGCGAGTCAGGCTGTTGAGGATGCCGAGGCGCTGGGCGCGTTTTTTGAGGGTTTTGAGAAGGCTGGCAGTGGGGAGGAGGTGGGCAGGGTGCTTCAGAAGGTGTTTGAGTGTCGGTTTGAGCGCGCCTCCACGATCCAGGCGTACAGTCGGCAGGTCGCCAGGCCGGCGATGGATGCTGACTCGATCCGCGTGGCGATGAATCCGGCCGAGTTCATGAACTATAACTGCTCGTATCGGGGGGCGGCGGAGTGGAGTCGGAGGCAGACTGAGAGGAAGGCGGTTGAGTGCCGGTGATGGCGGTGGACTAGAGGCATGCTATGTCTAAGCGGTGGAGGTTTAGTCCTTGAATCTATCTGGAGTTCAATAATGACTGTAGTCCATTGTTGATTTGCATGAGAGGAACGTAACATGTATTACCATATCAATTTGTTTCAGGGCTGCTAGACGTGAAACACTTTTCACCTAGATCACTGACCACTCATTCAGACCCCTCAACCTTGGTCTCGGCATCATTGTTAGTTGTATCATTCTCAGTGTCACCATCCTTGGCCGGAGCTTCGTGCCCCTGTGAGCTGGGATTTCTCGCCGGCTGCGGCGCCGCGCCTGCTCCCCCATTCCCCCCAGCAGCAGCAGCCTTGCTCTCCGCCGCCCGCCGGGTTTTGGCGCCCTCTTTCAGCTTCTCCCACCGTTCTCGGTACCGCCCCAGTACGTCGCGCAGCTTCTCATTCTCCCGGCCCATTTGGCTCATCTCTTTCTCACTGCGTCGAATGGCCTCTTCCAGTTCTTTGATGCGTTGGTCCTGTTCAGCCACGGGCAAGGCCGAGTCTCCCACCTGCGACATAGCAGCCGACGAGCCTGGAGCGGGCTGGTCCGGCGAATGAGTGTTCGGGTGATGCATTGCCTTCAGGGACTGCTGCAGCGCCATCGACGACGACTGCGCATTGACCTCCCACATGTGCAACCGCTTGGACAGCGTGTCCGACAGCTGCCTCAATGCTTGGTTTTCCATCTGCAGCTCCTCCATGGTCTTGGGGTTCTGGAGGCTGTTGAACTTGTCGTTCCCTCGTCCGGCTCGGCTGTTGCCCTGGATTCCAGACAAGCTTTGGCGCAGCTCGGGCGAGGACGGGGTCTCTCGCGCATCCACAAAATCCTCATCCCCTTCATCGATGCTGTTTCTACGGGCCTCCTTCTCCGCTCGAGTAAGAATCCCCGCGTACGACACGGTCCCACCGGTGGTTGGCACCACGTAGAATGACTCCGCGGGATTCCCCGTCGTCCCCCCGCCGGTCGTGTCGCGGATCGCCTGCAGAGCAGCCTTGGAGAAGATCTTGTTGATATCTGGGTCCGCAGAATGGTGAGAACGGTCGGACATGGCATTGTATCGGTCAGTCCGGGTATCCGCGGCGGACTTGCGGTGGGCGGCTGATTCCGATGCCTCGGACCCAAGCGGCAGGCCGGCAAACGCAAGGGGGGCCGAGATTTTGGAGATCAAACCCTCGAATGTAGAATAGAATTTCTGGAATGGTTCTTCGGCCACAGAAGATCGGCTCTTCTGCGGGCCGGACTCGGGAGGATTAGGCGGCGCAAACTGCTGCGAGGTGATACCGGTGGGACTGGCCAGGGGTGGAGTCCGCGGCTGTTTCGATGTCGATGAACGACTGCCCCGTTCCTTCATTCCATGGGCCTGCATCCCGCGTAGTCTCGACTCGCTCGTCCGGATCTTGGCCGGGCCATCGGTCATCTTCGCCCCCGCTTGCTGGGACGTGAGAGTAGGGGAGGCCGGGGACGAGCGACGGGGCTGTGACGGGATGCCACGGGCCGACGCTAGGTTGCTGACGATCGAAGAAGACTCCCTTGAAGGTAACCGTGGGTGTCCTGACAGTCGGGGCGGCTGCTGCTGTGCATCTACTCCCACCGCCAGATTTCTGGTGGTGCCCGCATCTGCGGACACAGCCTGGGGATTCCCTCCGGTCGAGGCAGGGTTGGAAGGGTTCTCATGCTGAAACCGGAGAATCTGCGCGAGTTTCTTATGGTGTTGCTCCAGCAGATGGAGGGTTCGAAGGGCCTATACGGAGATCAGAGTACGTTCGACCCCCCTACGTAGGGACGACTCTACGCAAACGCACCTCACGGTCCGAGCTGTGCTGGGCTGCAGTTGCAAATTCGCCTGCGGCAAGATCATGTTCCTCGCTTGCTGCCACGGGATTCGACTTGCGAGTCTCAAGGACTGCGTTGCGAGCGTGGGTATGAGCCTGGATTCGAGCAAAAGGTCGGTCAGGCTAGGCTCTTTCCGAGGCTGAGTGGGCAATGGAGGAGTAAACCAAGGGGGGACTCACCAGAGTAAGAGGAGCGGACTCCATGGCTGCAGATTGTGTAGGGGAGTTGGTAACCTGGATCGATCAATCGGATATCATTGGCCAGGAATGGAGAGACTGATGATTCAAGGCCCCGAGAATACTTATGGAAGGTTTATTGAGGGACTGATAAGAGCAAGATGAGGAGATATCCGGGATTATTGGAGTGACGCCATGATTGACGAGGGGAAGATGGGAAGATTCACCGCAACGGCTAAATGTGACGGTAACATTACCCGCTTTAGGAGTTGAGCTCGACTGTGGCTCTCTGTTTCATCTCCCATTCCGGTAGAGCAGAAGAGGACAAGGTCCCGTATGTCAGTGACAGAGCGGTGTATTGTACAGTACGCAGTCCTCCGTAAGTTATTCACTGCTATTCGAAAATTCCCGACAGGAGATTTTATAGGTGTTTATTAGAAATTAATACCTCCGTAAAAAGGGGAGTCTAGAAGTCTTGACAGAAAAGAGCTCCGACCGTCTCAGGCTAACAATAGACTCCAAGAGTCTCAAATTATTTCCGGCTACACCGAAAGTGTCAAATCGTTGGTTTGTCGATCGGGGGGTTCTCCACTACAGCTTAAGATAGATCGTATTCGTACACAGTACTGTTTGGTTTGTGGAGAGGCGGCTAGAAGCATTCATTCGATCAATTTGTGTTGGCCTCAACCTTAAGGCTGAACCTTTACTCTTTCACTCTCTTTCTTCCTCCTGTTGCTGCTACTCGTCGTCATTGCCGCCTCCATCATCTCTTCCGCACTTCTTCCCTTCCCCCCCCCTCTTCCCCCCAATCCACATTTTCCCCTGATCCGGTTCTCAATTCCACCTCCCCCTCTTTTCACGTCGCTTCTTTCTCTTGGGTTACATTTCTTTAAAGCTCTTGAAGAACCCAGAACCCCATATTCGGAACCCCGAGAAGGACAAATTCATTGTTGCGGTTCTGCGAACCTCTCCAGCAACTGTCTTTCCGTTTCCCCTCATCTTCTCCTTCAGTGATTTTCGCCTTCGATCCTACTGTTGCGACAATTCGTTAGAGAGATAGGCCGGTTCTACACTCTATCATGCTTCTTTCAATGTTCATAATTTGATCCAGTCCCTCCAGTACCCTTGTTTCCTTCTGTACATCCAAAAAAACCACCTTCCCCCCTTTCCGCTTACGCCCTCATACTTCCTGCCGCCATGGACGAATCTCTCCTCTCCGACCCCGTTCCGCCCCCCTCGTCCGACCTCCGAAGTCTGAGCTCTTCCGGTCGCACCAAGACGACTCCCATAGATCTAGAGACCATGGCAAGCTCCGGTCGCAGCAATGGCCGCTCCTCGTCCATCGACTCCAGCTCCGACAGACCGAAATCACAGTCCGGCGATGCGGACTCCGCCAAGGCAGGCTCCAGCGGATTCTCCAAGCTACTAGCCGCGCGTCGCAACAAGAAAAAGAGGAAGGACAACCAGAAGCAACCAGACGAACTGCCAACTCAGTATGAGTTGGAGGATGACCAGCACATACAGGACAGTCGCTCAAACGAACCGTGGAATGGGAATCCGTCTTTGATCAACGACCTGCCCCCCCCTCCGGACAACGACGCTATCAACCTCCTCACCGATGACTCCGAACCTGACCGGTGAGTGTAGCCGACTCGCAAACAATGAAATCTGGACTGACTGACTGTCCTTTACTTAGCACGCCACCACTCACCTCGCATAATTCCCATAGTGGCTTCTATACCTCGTCCTCCCCTTTGATCAAAACAACCTCCGTGGAAGCAACCGATGATGGTGCTCAAGGAGACCTTGAGTCGGTCGTCAGTGGTCCGAGTGCCGGTCCAGAGTCGATTCCAGATTCGGAACGCTCGAGGCCCACGAGCCAACACGGTCATACCCTAAGTGTACCTTCATCTGGAAAGAAGAGGGGCGCCTCTCCCGGTCGACGATTCAAGAATCCGTTCACGTCGAACTCGGAGAAGAAGCCCAATCGAGATAGAACAAACTCGACATCCGCAGAAAGCACGAAAAGCACGAAAAGCAGAAGTGGTAGTGTGTCGGCAAAAAAGGCCCCTGTCATAGTTGAAGACGAGCCTGTTCCCAAAATCCCGGCCCCGATTTTGACGGACTTGAAGGAGGACAAACCGCTTTCCCTGGAGGCTCCTGCTCCAAGGACGCCTCCCCACACAGCGATCCCGCAACCCTCGACCACGGTAACACCTCCGACTCCGCGGACAACAGAATTCCCCAAGTTCTTCGCCTCTCCGGAGGTGGCGGCCTCGCCCGACTCGATGCACTCGAAGGACGGTGTCGTAGTCAGCCCGTCTGGCAATATGATCTCCCATCGGCGCGTGCGGTCTGCCTCCGCTGCCAGCCACAAACCGAGCAAGTTGTCGAATTCTATATCTGCCATGGGTCCCACCGCAGAGGAGACAAAGGCGACATCGAAACCTCCCCCGAGCGCCCAGCAGTCGAGCTTCTTTTCATCGGTCTTTTCTGCCGCACAGAATGCCGCATCGTCCCTCAGCAGCAGTCTCAATGCGCAATCGAAAGGTCGCAGCGTCAGTCAGGCAGGGGCGGGAGAGCACGACAATCGTGCTACCGCTGAGAAACAGGAAAGTTCAACTCAGGCGGTGGAAAGCAGAAACTCAGACGAGAAGAAGCCCATGGCTGTTGACACCCTGGGATCGGGCAACCTGGATTTTAGCCACTTGGACATAGCAATCCCTCCTGGTGGATCAGTCTCGACTCCGGACGGGGTGGTAATTACCAAGCCTGAGCTACCATCAGATCGGCGCAAAGGCCCTGGCGTTCTGCAGCGCGATGAAGAAGCTGCTAGACTGGAAGATAGCCGCGCTGCTCGAGCCGTCACCATGGCCTACGAGCAACCGGCCGCCACCTCTCTCGCCCCGCCCATGGATGACGGCGTTGATGGCCAATTCAGCACATCGCTCACTAGGGAAGGGACTGGGAACCAGACGACGCCCAGCGGCAGCGTTGTGGAGGGCGAGTTGGGAGGTACGCGGCCATATCGAAGCGGTAGCATTCGAAGCCGGATGGCGCGGCGGAGAAATCGTGGCTCATCTGGAGCCACCACATCGACTATTGGCGCGATTGGTGCCAGCGCAATAGCCCTAGGAGCCCCTGGGGCTAATGCCAGTGTGCCACGGCTCACCGGATTCGCCGTTGCTAGCAAAAAGCGCAACCGGGACTTCCATCAATTGTTCCGCAGTGTCCCCGAAGATGACTACTTGATTGAGGATTATAGCTGTGCTCTGCAGCGAGAGATCATTCTGGCAGGTCGTATCTACATCTCTGAGGGGCATATCTGCTTCTCCAGCAACATTCTGGGATGGGTGACAACCCTCGTTATCAGCTTCGATGAGGTTGTGGCGATTGAGAAGGAGTCAACCGCGATGGTCTTTCCAAATGCGATTGCGATCCAGACTCTTCATGCGCGACACACCTTCCGTAGTCTTCTGAGTCGAGAGTCCACATATGATCTTATGGTCAACATCTGGAAGATCAACCATCCTGCTCTCAAGAGCTCAGCAAACGGAACCAGGGTCACCGACGGCACCGGAGACAAGACGGAGAAGGCCGCTGAAAGCGATGTGGAAAGTGACGACGAAGATGAGATTTATGATGAGGATGAGGAAGGCGACAATGCCGACAGCATCTTCGAAGGAGCCACCAGTGTTCATGGCAGCGAGAAGTCTGTCCCCTCGAAGACAATCAGTCGCCAAGCCTCAGGTCTCCTGCAAGGTGCCAATAATGGACAGTCGGCTTCGAACGGTGAGGCCAAAGGTAGCAAAGCGAGCTCCCCCAGCGACGGTGATACGGATTTTCCTGGACCCGCTACCCACGCGCCTACTGAGTTCACTGATCCTTCGGGACAGTACGATAAGGTGATCAAGGACGAAATCATCCCTGCTCCTCTAGGCAAAGTATACTCCTACATTTTCGGCCCCGCATCAGGCGCATTCGTACCCAAATTTCTGGTCGAGAATCAGAAGTCTGGCGAGCTTCAGTTTGAGGGCGGTAACAAAGGTCTCACCAACGAGAGTAAAACCCGCAAATACTCGTATATCAAGCCACTAAATGGATCCATCGGGCCCAAACAGACCAAGTGTATCAGCACAGAGAGCTTGGACTTTTTGGATCTGGAGAAGGCAGTGCTGGTCACTTTGAGTACCCAAACGCCCGATGTTCCAAGCGGTAATGTCTTCTGTACGAAGACCAAATACCTCTTCACTTGGGCGGCGAACAACCAAACCCGGTTCCTGATGACCTGTACTATCGAGTGGTCCGGAAAAAGCTGGCTGAAAGGTATGTTCTCTGAAGTGGCCGGAGGCGGTAGCAGGTATGCTGATCGTGACTAGGTCCCATTGAAAAGGGTGCCATTGATGGCCAAACCTCATTCGGAACTGAGCTTGTGAACGCTCTCAAGGCTGCAGTTGCACCTCGTGGTCGCGCCGGCGGTGCCAAGTCCGGTAAAGGCAAGGGCCGCCGCAAGAGAAGTGAGTCCGCTCAAGAAGACTCTGCATCAGAGACAAAGGCAGCAGAGAAGGCAGCTGCTGAGAAAGCAACATCGTGGGGTCCCTTGGAACCGCTACATGGGATCCTGGGACCTGTATCGGATATGATCACTCCTTTGATGAGCGGCAATGTAACCATCGTGATCATCGGCATCCTTCTCTTTATGCTCTTCTTCCGAAGCCCTTCTCAGTCGTCGACGATGTCTCACGATATCGGGTGTCCGGGCTATTCCTTGCCTCAGCGTCTCGCTGCCTACGAAGAGATGTGGCGCCGAGAGGAAAGCGAGCTCTGGAGCTGGCTGGAAGATCGAGTTGGCATGGATGGTCTGGCCTTTCCGACGGTCAGCCAGCCGTCCGGTTCGCGGACGCACCATCTATCGAGAAAGATGCAAGGTGAGCGTGCGCTCGCCGGCAGAGTGAATGAAGAGAAAATGTCTGATGTCGAGATGGACCATGCCATTCGGTCCACACGCGAACGGCTCGACACGCTGGAGAAGATTCTTTCTAGCCGACGATCCGACGCAAAGCCAGTGGAGCAGGAACCTCTCCACGGGGAGTTGTAAATAATGTCTGGTTCTCCCTCAGACAAAAGCGACAAATACACTATGTGACTCCGTACAGGGCCAGTGCTTGCTTGGCTGGTAGTTGGTCCCAGTCTCTCGTGACTTTTCTTATCTTCCATGGTTGTTCAGCGAGTTCTTGGTGTGGTCGGCACACTTGATTTAAGATTTTGATCTTGAGTTGAATCCAGCAGTTGTCCTCTGAGCATCATCAATCTGGGATTTGCATGTTTTATGCCTATTGAGGCAGATTATCTGTTTGGTTCTTATCCTTTTTTTACCGATACCTCCTGGACTATCGTTGAAAGCTTTGTCTCCGCTCTGATAATCAGTGTCGAGCGTGAGTATTTCTTTTTGTTGTACATGAACCCAACCCTCACTCGTTCCTTCATCATATGTCTATACAGAGGCCGATACTAGGCTAGATCCCAGCACTAGCTGGAACCATTTCCTATTTTACACTCTACTCAGTTACTACTCATACATAGAAAACTAGACGTCTGCAATAATAATAATTGAATCGAACCCTCAACTGAGGAAAGGTAAGAAAAGCTAAGAACCCACCCTTTAATCCGCTATATGCCACCCGGTTCTACATCACCTGCCTCTATCCCGAACTCCGCTTCCTCCCTCAATGTTCTAGGGACTGGGCAAAATCAGTACCACCCCATCCGCGTCGTCCGCGCATCATGCACCCCGTACAGCTTCAGATCCAGACACCGGTCACACAGCCCCACGTTGTCCCGCTCCCACTTGGACAGCACCATGGGCAGATCCTTGGCGGGCTGGCACGGCTCACGCTGCGGCACCGGCCGCGCCTTGGCCGCCGCGCACCACTGGATGTCTGTCCGGTACAGATGGTCGCAGCCTGCGTAGTGGCTGTAGAGTTGCTCGCACATTTTGAGTGGCTGTTCGGAGGTAAGTTGGTGGGTTGGTGGGTTGGTGGGGCTTAGTTGGTTAGCTGGAGGTTTTGTCAGTTTGGGATGGGATGGGATGGGTTGGGTTTGCGTAGCAAGAAGGTTTGAGAAAGCTCATGTGAGTACTGAGGCGGGTGGGTTCATATATGCGTCTAGATCAGGAGCCTCTTTCTTCGGGGGTTCTTTGTTGGCGTTGTCTGGGGTCAGCACGCTTATTGCTTGGATTTGTCTTTTGGGTGGGCTTGGTAGGGTCAACTACGGTGGGCTGCGTCTGCCTTTGTATCTGATGGGGGCAGTTCCAGTACTTTCTTTGCTGATGGCGATGGTGGTGGGCTGGGCTTTGTGGGGGAGAGGGAAGTTTGGCTTGGTTTCCTTTGTGTTGTTTTTGTTTTAAGGGAGTGCGTTGTAGGGGACGGGAATGGGGCATGTGCATCACGGAGGTACTTGTCTGTGCTGGGTTTGGGTTGGGTTGGTTGCGTTACTTCTTCTTGTGGGGGTTGTTGAGGGTGAAGCTTGGACGGGTGTTTTGCGTGGTACAGCACCCTGGTGCTGTGCACAAGAAGAGCTTTCAGTTGTATCAAGATTCTATGGTTCGGGTGTGGTGGCTCTATACCGTATGGCGGGCGGGTAGTTCCGCGGTGCTCCTCTGTGCTGGAGCTAATTGTGCCTTCTTTGTTTTGTCTTGGGGTTCTGGTTGACATCTTTGTTGTGGGTTCGGTTGTTTGCGTGGGATGGAACTGTAAGGCTTAAGGGTGGTTGCGCTTCATCAGCGCGAAGGAAAGGGCTGTTTTGGGTCCAGGATTGGTGACCTCAGTTCCTATGCTGGATTCTACATCCACTAGAAGAAAGCAACGGAAAACAAAAGAGGAAGAAGAAAGTAACATGCTCTTGGTATCAAATGCCAGACGAGTAAATCAAAATAAGCTAGTTTTTGAAACAGCAAACGGGATATAGATATAGATATGCGTTGGGCGACCAAAGTGATGTCATCAAAATCCAGATATTGACAGGCCAATAGCAGAAAAGCAAACAGCGAGCTCTTAGTCAAAAGCCACGACTCATCTAGGACGCCGTGTATTTTTAGCATACCATTGTTGTGGATTTTCAGGGCCGCTGAAGTGAGTAAGTTCTTGTGGAACGATCCAACCGGACGACGTGCCGTTGGGTTAGGTTTATTATTGTAGTTGTCCAGCGAAGTAAAGGTCTGGGAATGTCGTGGCTTCGTAGAGATAGCGTGCATTATCCCTCGCGAGGAGAGCGATTATCATACTGTAGTCGGACAACGCAGATCAAGACACCGTCGGGAAAGGTTCCGTGTATTCGGTCCGCGACGAGGTGGAATGAGAACGACTCAAGGGTGATTGATGCTCGGATTTGCTCTGTTCCTCCTTGCGTCTCTTCTTTCGCATCTTCTTCATCGCTTCTTGCGTGAGCTCCTGTCTGAAGAGGCGCTCAACCACGTCCTTCTTGCGTGTCCTCCGATCTCCGATCATAATCAGGACACCGCCGGATATATTGCAACAGATCGAGCAGCAGAGGATGACTGTGGTCAACGCAAATGGGCGCACGTGGTAGCTGATGCCCCAAGTGCAGGCACCTAAAGCAATCTGGAACAGCGAGTGACAGTCTAGCAGGACCACAATAGCAATGAGCATGCGCAGTGGAAAGGCATGGTGGGTGAAAGTTTCGTGCGGTTTGTAGAAAGTGTGCGAATTGGCAAGCTTGGTTTGGTGGTGAATCAGTTTGGCCTGCTGCGCCGGTCCGAGCACGCTGAACTCGTGTTCTTCCTCCTTTGGAGTGTCGCCGAATTCAACGTCCACGTCCTCCTCTCGGCGTGAAGGCAAATCGTTCTTGTTCTTGAGATCGGGAAGTCGGCGCTTTCGACGGATCTTCCATGTCAGGAAGGTATAACGAGCGATGAAGATCATGTGATATGTGTCGATGGCGCGAAACGGAGCCAAACCATCACCCATGACGGCAAACAGGGCCACAAGAACATTGTCGATGACATTGATGAGATACGACTGCCGGCCTCCGACGTTGATCCAGCCTTGTTGATCGGTCAGCATGTTTGGAGCAGAATGGGACGGGATACACACCGATCAAGAACAACACCCACGCCAGACCGAAAAGCGTAATCAACGTGGCGTATAATGTGACCAAGAATCCCAGCGCTATGAGGTTAATGCGTTAGTGACCCGCTCGTTCCGTAGCAATGGTCAGACATACGCTTAGAGACATATTTCCCGAAACCTTTCATGGCACGCTTGAACTTGGATCTCCGCGAGTGCAACATGTGCCGGACATGGTCGTTCAGTTCTTCAATCTCCTCGGGAGACCACCCGGCAAGATCGCTACCTTCGGGCAGGACAGCAAATCGAGGCCCGCCGCCTTCGTCAACCACAGAAGTGAGGGTGTGCTCGATGGAAGGACGGACGGCGGGCTCCTGGCCCTTTTCGTAGCCCTCATCTTCACCCTCATCACTGGTCGACGATTCAAGGTTCCTCAGAGGTGCAGGCGGTGGTGAAAGGGTATAGGTCTGATTACGGTTCAAGAAAGGCCCCAAATTAGGAACGAATAGTGAATTCTGGACGTTGGTGAGGGTGGAAAGTGCGGACACTTCGGGATCTGCGGGATACTGATATCAGTGGGGCCTGCGGGGTTGAGTTGTGCGACAACGGCGGCTTACCGATCACATCCAAGACATCTACAATATGAGACCGATATTCGTCGCCTGAGTCCGCCGTCTGAGCTGGTGCACTCCCGCTTACGGTTGACGCACGATTCCTGGTGAAGCGGTTTGCGGGCACCCCGCCCGACCAGCGCATGAAACCGCGGCTCCCCCGTCGTGGGATTTGCAGCGATTCAGGATTCTGCTGTGGCAACGGTGGTAGAGAATCAGCGGCTACTCCGGGACTCTGTGGAGAGACTTCTTCGTGAAGAGTGTGCATCTGATCTCCTGTCGCGAACCGAGTGAGAAGAACCGGGTTGGGGGCAGTCGACCATCGTCCCGGTCGGGGCTCGGAGCTGCTGCGGCGACGGTTTCCCTGCCAGGCATCATCATCTTCTTCATCGTCCGCATCGGGCCGGGATGGGGTAAGATCGACTTTTGAGGCTAAAGGTCGATTGGGAGTCTGTGCATTGCGTTGAGATTGTACACCAGAGCTGTCAAAGGAGGGGAGGCGCTGGAGTCTAATCGAGGGCCGTCGCGAGCGCAGCGAAGGCGCCCGTGGACGTGCCGGGTATGACGTCGGTCGGAGGTGGTCGGGTGGAGGAGAATTAGAGGCACCAGAGACAGGCTCAATAGAATCCATTGCAGGCCAACAGAGACCTGATGGGATGAGGTCTAAAAGACAGTAACTAAAGCAATTTCACCAGGCATGAAAGGGGATGGGATGAGGATGTTCTGATGAGGGAGGCGAAAAAGAGAGAATTAGGAAGAGGAAAAGCAGGAAGACGGACGACCGAAAGACCTTCAGGTGTTGAAAGGGACCAAAGCTTAATTAATTTATCCATTATTATTGGACCCAGCCCAGACCGCGGGTGGTGGCACAAACCAATTCCTACGCCGTTCGTTGTTCGTATACAATTTATTTCCCAAGATGCAAAATGCAAGATGCGAGTCAGATCATTCATTCATTTATTTATTCATTTATTTATTCATTCATTTAGAAATCATTCAGTCAACCATTCAACCATTCAACCAATCAACCATTCAGTCTTCCAACCTCTGCATGTTTCGCATGTTTCCCTGTGCATGTCCCAGACAATGACACTCTCAAATCAACACTGTGCAGCCATGTGTTAATAAACCCTCCCTTCCTCCTAACCATCGTGATGGCATCTCAATCTGTATCCTTTGGACTGTCTCGGTTTTCTCCCCTTCCTGCGTAAGCACTAGCAATTAAAGTCGCAAGACATTGCGGTGGGCCATTCTTCCCCAGCCATATACATTCAGCCATAGTTGTTTCTAAATAGACTTCGGATTCTGCTTCAATCAGCGTCACTAATATGGCAGGAAAAACCAAGAAAACTATCTCTAAGACAGCGCAGGCTCCTCTGAGTCCAACTGACCGCGTTGAAGACACCTATTCACCGTACACTGACCAGTTCTTTGCCGACATGGCCACCGAGATTGCAGTCACATTTCCATACGAGGAATTCGCAGCTTGCCATGGTTGCAGCCCGAGCCATCTCGCGGGGGCGATGAGTGCCCTAGTCCTCGCGCCTCTCTCGGATCCCACCTTCACACAGCATAGAGATTGCAACATAAGCATTGCACAATACGGGCAGCACATGATAGCTATGTGGAGCGCTCATTTTGAGCAAGTCTTGCTGACTACCTCTGGGAAAGCAAAGAAGCAGTCACGATTGAGGCCATCTGCTAGCACTGTCCCTTCTCTGCCTGGTTCCCCGCCCTTATCATCCGATGTACCTTTACAATCTGCCAAGGATGCCGCGGAGGGGAAGCCTACGAGCACCAGCGAAGACTCTGAAGACCTACCTCATGACACGTCTCCTATCAAGTCGAGCTCGCCAGCAGGCCAGAAGGCTACCACCACAGGCGTGAAGCGTCAACACGATAAGTTGAGCGACATGAGCGAAGACACTCATGCAACCGTCCCAACCATGCCAACCTCATCCAAAGATGATGATATACGTACCTCGAAGTGTCGAAAAATCGACCCTTCCTCTGAGGAGTACCCGTCTCAGCACGGGCCGGAGGACTTCCTGGACGCTGTTGCTGTTGAGGCTGGCAGCACATCCACGACATCGCTTCCAGATCCTGTCGTTCGTCCATACGGACATAGGGACGGGAACAGCAGTACATTGCCTGTGGCCGTTGAGGGGGGACAGAAAACTCGCTCACCTGGGACAAAGCGTACACCTAGTGATCAACGACGCGAGACAACCAGCAAAAAGCATGCCACACGCAATGCTCGCAGAAGACTTTCACCGTTTGCGGAAGATGCGATAGACACGGCTGTCTTCAGCGAGCAGGGTCTGCAAGAGAGAATGCATGGTTCGGAAGTTGGTCTAGCAAACACGTCGTGACACAACTACATACCTGCTGAGTCTGTCAATACAGCTTCATCAAGCGAATTGGCGGCTCCCCCAATAGTCTAAAACTGTGCTTGGCTATTGGCTGATTGCAGCGAGGATCCCCCGGGCTGGTCCCGAGAGCTTAATGGTATTTTAGTCCAGTTAATTCGTGCATAAAGCTCCTGAAATGCATCCATCAATGCGAAGCTGTCTCAAGTGACAGTCATACTAAGTAATTGGCGAGATCGGAGGAGGAGGGGTACTGAGGGGTAATGCGCAATCCGAGGAAGGTTCGCGATAGAGCGAGACTCCACCACGGGAAAGCAGGGCAGCCGGAAAGTCACAGTGGGACAGGTGAGGTAGTGGAGCGATCGAGAGGGGGGGGGGGGGGGGGGGGCCGCTCTTAATAAGGGAAAAAAAGATTAAAAGGGGGGGGGGGGGGAGGGGAACAGCACAGCGAATGGGCTTTC
>WOUI01000568.1:0-16290 GCA_012184565.1 Aspergillus floridensis | reverse complement strand
CATCCCCACCCCACCCCAATGGCATCCCTAAACCAACCGCGTGAACCCCTCGCCATTCTCCGGCGGCTGCAACCAATTCCGCTCGTCATAGACCCACCCCTCCGCGCCCTCGATGACATGAAACGTATACGCGAACCGACTCCGGGAACTCGTATTCCTCGAGCTCTGATGCAGGACATTGCCATGAATGAGCACCAACGAGCCGGCCTTGATATCCAACAAGCGCACCTCCCCCTCTTCGGGTGTCTCATCCTCAACCACGCCCTTCGGCACCCGAGCACCCGTATTCTCCACAAACTCCGTCCCGCGACTGCCATCGGGCACGCGCCGCACAAACCGCCGCGCGATGCCATTCCGCCGATGCGAGCCGGGCACCATGCCGAGCGTGCCGTTCTCGACGCCGGCGTCCTGCAGCGCGAACCACCAGCCGACGGCGGAGGGCGGGTCCGTGTATAGAAAGGTCGAGTCCTGGTGGCTGGGCACGGCGCCGCCGATGCTGGGCTGCTTGCAGATGACCATGCTCTGGAGGACGCGGGGGTCGTGGAAGCCGAGGGAGCGGGCGATGGCGGCGTTGCGGGCCGTCAGGCTGACCTCCCGGAACGGTGGGGACAGGCTGTGCAGGGAGTGGCCGATCTTGTTGACGGCCTGCTGCTTGGGCTTGAGGAGCGTGCCCGGCGTGTCCGGGTGGAAGGCGTCCGGCTCGAAGAAGAACCGGATCTTGTCGCCCGAGGTGAGGAAGTAGTCGTCGCCGACGTGGTCCTTGTGGGAATCATCGTCGCCGGTGGTGAACTGGGTGAGCGGGTGGGTGTCGAGCGGGAAGGTGTCGAGGAGGTGGTTGGTCTCCGTGAGGCAGCGTTGGACCTCGGTCGGGGTGAGGTGGTCGGGTAGGACGAGGTAGCCGTTCTCGTGGAAGAAGGCGAGTTGCTCCGGGGTGAGGCCTTCGGCGGTCATGGTGGGGTTTTGCTGGGGGTAGGTGTGAGAGGGTGGTGTAGGATGGAGGTTTGGCGCAGATGGGAACAGAAAAAGAGGGGGAGGAAATTGTGGGGGAGGAGGAAATATGCTATACGGCGGGTTTTATAGGCGGTGCTTATCAGCTTATCTAGTCTGACAGGCTGTAGCTGTGGATTAGAGAAGATAAGATAGTTTCTGTTCTTTCTGTTCTTAAGACTAAGCTCAGCATTCTTACTAAAGAAGGATCTAGTAGTGAGGAAATCTGTTGAGAGAGAGAAAGATGTAGTAGTTGGATTAACTTAAAACTTTTAGCTTATGTCTAGCATTCTTCTACCTGCAAAGACAGTGTCAAAACACAAAGCTGCATTGACCGCCTACAGAGGCTATAATTCTGCAGGCAGGATGCGGGTCTTGGTACGATCAGAGCAAGAGCTAAGCGGTGAGCAGCTAGCAGCCTGCTGAGTCATCTCTCCGCCGAGCTCTGCCCCATACCCCAGAAATCACTAACTGTATTAGGAAATGGTACCTCAGCCCGGCCGGGCCTAAGCTATCACTGATGATAGGATGTGTCTACTGATAGTATAAATCTTCACAACAGTTTACAATTCACAAGCACAGTCATCAAACAGGAGTGAGACTAGTCCAATCAGCTGAGAGTATTTTGGCGCAGGTGGGGGCAAATAGTCTTGAGAATCACTGGGGTAATATTATATCCAACCAGCCTCAACCAATAGCATCTCAAAGCTTCTATAGAGCTAGAGGCAAAGCTTTGATATAGTGAATAGGTATTCTATCAGCTACCTCTGTCTCTTATTATATGAAGGATTCTATCTTTATATCAAGTAGACTACCTATAAATAGCTATCATACCAGATTTTAAATATCTAAGATCTTTGATATTCTGCTTTCTGTTTTCTTCTTTCTCCTACCATCCACCCTCCTCAGCATCACATATTCAGAATCCATCAGCTCTTTATCTTCTATCATCTCCAAAGCATGTAAGTATCTCTAACGTCTTCTGTATGACTACCTCTATCAAAGGCATCAACTAAGCTCTTCTGTTTCCCAATCTTCAGCAGACAATTCTAAGAACTCTTAAGCTGGTCTTATTTAGCTACCGATTCATCAGCTTTAAACCAAGTAAGTATCTCTTAGATCTTCTGCATCACTATCTTCATCAAAGCCATCAACTGAACTCCCCTCCTCCTCTAATCTGCAGCAAGGAAATCTCAAAAGCTCGAGAGCCGAGTTCACTTGACCGCCATGTCTCAGGACCAGTCTCAGGCTCAGTCCCCTCCCGAGCTAGCCATGCTGCGTAGACTGCACAGCTTCCGCTACACCCTGCGCTCCTCTGGGCCATTCGCTGGAGCTGGAGCTGCACCCTCCGGTCCTCACCACAGCTCAGCCCCTTACAACAACGTGACCAGCACCAGCACCACCACATCAGAGGATATCGGCACCGACACCGACACCGACACCGACACCGACACCAACGCCGAAGACGACGAAGACTACGAAGACCCATCCGCAGAAGACGAAGCAGACCCCAACCCACCAAATCCCCTCCCCACCCCGCCAAATACACCTCCTCCTCCACCACCACCCCCTAACCCCAACCCCAATCCCCCCTCAAACCCCATAAGATGCGCCTACACCCGCACCTGCACCACCACCACCCCAGGCCACCCGCAGCACTACCGCAAACTGATCTCGCATATCTTCGGCCGCAACAAGCACTCGACCAAACAGATTCCCGCCACGCTCTGGTGCTGCTACTACTGCCGGAAGCACTACCAGCGGGCGCGGTACCGGGAGCGCGACACCTGGGCGCTGACGCAGTGCTTCTGGGTGGGGCAGATGCTGCAGCGCCTGCGCACGCTGCCGGACATGGTGGGGTTTCGGGTGCAGCTGCGGCTGCGGCAGCAGCAGCATTCCCCAGGGCCAAGACCAAGTCCGCCGGTGGGTGCGCCGGTTGTGCCGGGGTGGTTGGTCGAGCGGGTTGCCTCTAGAGATAACGAAGTGTGGTCGTTTGAGGAGACGCAGGCGCTGGTGGGCGGGGAGATTCGGGAGTGGTTGTTGGAATTGAGGGCCAGGAATGTCGCCGCGGGGGAGTTTCCGGATGTGGAGATTTTGCCGGTTTGGAGGTGATTTTCTTGGATACAGGTATGGGCCTTGAGTGGCTCTTGGGATTTGTCGTGCCATTTTGGACTCCTTCCCCGGATGATCGTCTTCTCAAATGCTTCAGCACCTTCCTGCCTGTCGATCTGTGCTTCTTTCCTCGGGCTCGGATCGAGAAAGCCGGTCGTCAGCTCGAATCCTCCAAAATCATGCCTACCGTTCTCATTCTCATATGCATCCGTCAAATTGTTTGCAATCATATGCGAGCTCGATTCAGCAGTCTCCTGCCTTATGGGACTGGACTCAATGACGCGAGTTGTATTTGCCCTCTTGTGTCGTGAGCTTCTGATGTACACACAACCATGATGTCTTAGCAAGGTGTCGCGAGTATCTGCCGCTTAGCATTCAATAACTAGCGAATTGCAGCAAGCAGAGATCGCGGCGTAAGCTGCCATGATTCTATCAGTATATCAGTAAACGCAAGTCGCACCTACACGAAATCCTTAGATACTGTACCGGGCTAAAGTATTAACATGTATATTCTCTAACCGCATTATCACTACCACTGCCTACTAGGTACCTATAAACTAGATGCAGCATCCGACAAAATGAACTATAGGCAATCAAGCCGCAAACGAACGAGAGAGAGAGAGGAAAAAAACCCACATATTCATAGTCAATCATCCACCAACGCCATATGAATAAAACCGGAGGGAGCCAAGTCATTATCGTATCGTATCATCACATCACATCACATTAGACCCCTAACAAGCTCCCCTCCCCCCCTCGCCTCCCCACATCCAACCCTCAAATCAAGGACGATCCGGAATCAACTCATATCCACCCTCCGACGGCAACGTATACGCCGCAATGATCAACGCCGCAGCGCAGAAGAGACTCACGCACCAGCTGACGGTACAGAAAATCCAGGATTGGGAAAGGACCCAACCAGGGAAGAAGCGTTCCTCGTTGTCGAACAGGTACGCCTGTCGATCAGGAACGGTTAGCACCACCACCACCACCCTAACCAAAGACAAAGAACTCACCACAATCGCCATACTCGCCGCCTGCACAACCGCAGACAACAGAATTAACAGACTCAAGACCTTCCACCCGGACTCGCGCAACCGCTTCCCGCCGGACAAGACGATCAGGAACGCGACCAGGCTCATGCCCTCCAGCACCACGGCGAACGACATCAGGAACCCGACGGAGCGCCACATCGAACAGAAGTACCGGTCCTCGCCGTGGCAGTCCTCGCGCTGCGGGAAGCTCCAGCAGGCGCCCTCGACGGATGAGCAGCGGCGGTGGAGGCCGTAGGAGTAGTGGAAGGCGGGCTGTATACCGTCATCGCGTTAGTCCTTATCCCTTAATTTGGGTTGACGAATCAATCCAAGAAAAATGATGATATCCTCCCAGCGAAACCCCCTATAGTCCAAGACCGAGGAAAAAAAAGTGGCAAAACGGACCGAATCATAGCTAGCCCATCTCGGGACGGCGATCGAGGAGATGGTTAATCCAAAGGCTGTATATGTGGACCATATTAGCTTTGAACGGCGATTTGCGCGAACAGGGAACCGAAGCGGCGTGGTGGAGAGAACGTACACGCTAAGAATAATATTAAGGAACCGGTGTAGACGATTGTTTTGGTAAGGAAGCCGGTATAGTTGCGATCTTCCCCGCGAGGCACTAGATGAAAATCCATCCTGGCGCCGGGGGGATTTCTGGGAGGTGTAGCTATCGTCGCAATTCGAACGAACGGAAGAGATTGCGAACGCGGAGGGATTTTGCTGCTTGGTGCTGGTCGGGTATGTTCTACTGGATGGGGTTGAAATGATACGACGATGACGACACAGCACGAGCCGATAAGACGGGAGTAATGGAGGAACAATAAGTCAGACAACCCGACACTAACCACAGGGATGAGTGAGATTTTATCAAGTGAAAGAGGGGGAGAAGAGGAATGCGAGAAGAATTGAAAGTCAATCGGTCAGTCAGTCAGTCTAAAGGACAGAGGGGTTATGTTGGTTGCAAGAAATGGAAGATGGTGGTGGAAAGATGGGATGGGATGAGCTGATCAGGAAAGGGCCAGAAAGACGGCCAGACGGCCGGATGGTCAGGTGAGGCTCTCTCTTAATCTAAATCCCAAATCAATCAATCCATTCTATTCAACTCAACTTAATTAAAATGCAACTATATTGAAATGCAACTCAATTCCTTCTACAACACAATAAACAGACCTGGAATCTACTCTGAAGCAGAAGGTCAAAAGGAGAGCATGACAATTCAAATATCCTCCCACCCCCCCTTCTTCACCCTCAATCAACAAGCCGCATGCCAGCCCAGATAAAATACCTCACCTCATCATCCGCCGTCCGGAAACAGACCGAGTGGTGTATGACATGACGCTTTCCCCCCTCCAAGCAACGAGTACAAGTACAGTACAGACAGGACAGTTTATGATCATCATGAACTCCAGTACAGTCCAAGCTTGACTTTTGACTCCCAGATGATCAGTCCACCATTCTTCATCATCATTATCATCCATCAGAACGCATTCTAAAGCAGTCTGTCTGTTCCTCGAACAACAACCAACCTAAGCTTGGGAAAATCTTATAGTTGCAACATTCCACCGCCCACCGCCGCCTCAAGGTGAGAGGGGAGGTCCAAGCGTCCACCACCAGAACTGCAATGGTGGTGGGGACTAGACTGTCCACTGGACACTGTCCAGTGTCCACAGTATGTACAGACCAAGCAACCAGCTTCAAGTTTCCTTCTTGCTGTTCCTCTCCCCCCTCATCGCCCACCAACCCACAAAAGTCTGTACCAGGGTTCGGCGCAGCAAGCAGCAAGGGGGAGTAGAAAGCTCAGATGACAGAGCTTGTTTACGAGACGAGACACACTCGGACTCGGAAACGTAGTCCATCCTTGGAAATCTTCCCGCTTCAGCTCAGCTCTGCTTCCCTCCCCTCCTTTCCATCCAAACAATAAGAAAAACTCCGTGTACTTTGCTATACATGCAACTTAACAGACTGAATCTCCCCCGCCCTCCCCCCCCGTTGGTTGGCAGCTTTTCCGTAATGCCGATTCGACATCGATCCAGTCCCCCATAAGATAATTGGAGCAGATAAGCTGCAAGGATCCGAATCAAGCAATCCGATATCTTATACACACAACCAGCAACTTCCAAGTTCCAAGTTCTCCCCGACCGGCGCATTCGCACAGTTTGCGTTCGGGTCACGCACGGTGGCACGCATGTAACCATGTACCTATGCCACTACCTATCCTTGACCTGCTTCATGCCGGATTATAGAGCGGATATTCAACCATCCCCGAAGGACAATCTATGCAATCTATGGACCTATAAATCTACAAATCTACAATCTACGATTTACAAGGAAACAACATTTTTCCCATCAAATCACGTGGGAGGGTGTCCATCTCCATCCACTGGACTCGTGCTCATCATTCCATCGCCTATCTCACGGTGAAGGAGAAAAAAGTATAATCTTCTGGCCCGAAGACAGAAAGAAACCACGGCAACAAGATGAAAGAAAAAAGAAGAATCATAAGAAAGATACAGAATAATCTACATCCGACATGAGGCTGGGGATTCCATGACCGAAGCAAAGTCCATGATAATACACGGCCAACCAGCAAAGATATTAAAATAGAAAAAGAAAACAGCGTCAGCACTGCTTCGGTGACAAGTTATGGTAGAAAAAACACATCAAAGGTGGGAGTGTAGAATGGAAGAGAGAGAAAGAAAAAGCCCAGGTCATCAGCAAGCGGAGAGAGAGAGAGAGAGAGAGAGAGAGAGAGGGAGGGAGGGAGAGGTAACGCCACACCCGCCAATGCAATCCAGTGCGTCGGACGCTTTCATCCCGCTCGACTCTGCTGGATCATCGCACGAAAGTCATCATTGCTCTTTTTCATTTTTTGTCCGTCGTCCGGGGCGGAGCTGTCTGTGTTGTTCGTCATCGTCGTCATCGTGGTGTTGGTCGTAGGCGCGCCATTCTGCGCGTGGCTCTGCCCCTGCAACCCACCGGTGGCTCGCTTCACACCCAGGTGACCGCGCTTGCCTCCGCGCGCCCCAGGCTGCGGTGGCCGTTTGATCGGTCCAGTCGGTTGAAGTCTCGCCCCCGACTTCTCAGTAGTCGCCTTGCTGCCGGCGGTACTGGAGTGGCCTCTCTTCTCTGCCGACTGCTTCAGCATTTCCGGTACGCTTCCCACGTGCAATCTCCGGCCGGGAGCAATCTCCTGTCCTTCCAATTCCAGCGAGGCTTTTCCGGCAGCATGAATGTCAGCGAACTCGACGATCGCTCCTTGGTGGTCTGGCCGAAGGATAATCTTGATCAGCTTGCCGTACGGCTCGACTAGCGTGCGAATCCGTGCATCGTTGACCGTATCGGGAACGTTCATCAAACCCAGAGTACGCGCAGCCCGGTCACTGCTTGAAACCTCCTCTCCAGTTCCGTTGGCTTCAACCGACGGAGATCGCGAGGCTGACACGCGAGACAGAATAGTTGTGGCACTTCGTTTTGCCCCCTGTGGCGTGGACAACTTCACTTGCAAAGGCCGGGACCGGTACTCTTGTTCGTGCATTACCAAAGCTGCCTCGGCTTCCTCCTGCAAACATAATCAGCGGGATGCAATGAAAGGTAGGTCTATACAAACGTACCTTGGAAGCGAAGACAATATAACAGAAACCTTTGCTGCCTCCGTCCACCTTGCGAGGAATGCGCACCAGTTCAACGGTGCCGAACCGCAAGAACAGCTCTTCCACGTCTTGTTCACTAGCCTTCCAGTCCAGGTTGCTCACATGAATCTCGCGTCCTTCGTACATCGGACCATGCCGGTCTTGTTTGCGAGTGGGATCGGAAATCTTAGCGACCAGATGAAGGCCATTGCCGACTGTAGACCCGTCTAGTTGGGTAGCGCTGTAGGCTTCTCCGGACGTCTTGAATTGCACGTAACAGAATCGCCGATGCGTGTTGTACTTAAGAGACGGGAAGCGGATGTCAATGATTTCTCCGTGCTGCGGTAGGTTAGCAATGTGGGTTCCCTGACTACACACGGAAGGGGAAGTCACCTCACGGAACAAATCACGAATATACTGTTCATCCGCAGTGGGGGGGAAATTGGTGACAAATAGTGTAGACCCTGACCCGAATTGAACCTCGAGGGCTTGTCCATCAATCATCTTCTGATCGCGGGTCTGCGCGACGACGGCTTCATCTCGGTTGTTAAATTCTATGATGGCGGTTTCCGAGTTCCCATTTGGTGCAGAAAACATTTTCAGGCTGTTGATCGTACCGCACTGCCGACACATTAGCTACGCGCTGCACGACTTTGCAGACGGGCAGTGTACTTACATGGCGAAAGAACTGCCGGACTTTATGTTCCGTAATGCCACGAGGCAACTGCTTGACGACCACGGTCGCATTCTCGCGATCACGTTGAAGCGCAACAGGTTCATGCGTCACGAGAACAGACGGGGTAGACTCTTCTGCACGGGCACGTTTGGCAGGTGCTGCTCCGTTCACGACGACCTCGTCTTCCCGCTTCCTCTTTTCGACTTGTGTCGCCTGCTCGATGGCTGCGGCCTGTTGCTCGGCCTGCCGCGCGGCCGCCTCCCTTGCGTCCCGCTCGCGCCGGGCTGTGATGGCCCTCATCGCCTTGCGGGTTTCGAGGATCGCCAGCTGCAGCTCATCCGAGTCTTCGTAATCCTCGCAGTGAGCGATATAGACTTGCATGATCTTCTCGGGCCAATCCAAATCTGTCCGCTTGATGGCCTGTTTCAGAACGGCGGTGGCGTAGCTGGGGTTGGGTGTCCGCCGGGCGGCGTCAATGGTGGCTTCTCCCTGCACAAACTTGCTCCAGGAGATGAGCTCCCACTCGTAGTAAGTCAGCCAGAACTCGTAGCTGTTACCGCGCCGACCGACAAGGCCCTTGAAAGTCTCTCGGGCACTATCCCAGCTGCCGCTTTCGCTAAGATAGCGGATGTAGATCCGTTCCAGGCGGAACAAAGGGTCCCCTTGGTAGTTTCGCCCGTATTTCTTCTCGCCAAGCTCCTGAACGCTTTCAATGGCAGATCGGATTCCAACCTCCGCCACGTCGATATCTTCGTCGGTCGAGTCAGACAGGAAGGCCTGCCGACGCAGATAACTGCACCAAGCGGTATGCACTTTGAGCACTTCCTCCATGCCCCCAACATCTAGCAAACCGGTGCTGGTCGCTTTGTGCTTGATATCCGCGATCTTCGCAAAGGACTGTCCTTCGCGCTCGGAGCTTAGCAGATATTGCGACCAGAGGGTGCCGGAACCGGGACAGTGGCGAGTCGCACGGTCTAAGGTGGCCATCGTCGCAGTTTTGGTGTTGCCGTGCATCGATTCGTTGACAAGGTACATGATACAATCCTCCCACATGTGGCAATCGGTCGGGAAACGAAGAACCGCGCGCTGGTAGATCGACTTGACGAACTCGAAATTGCTCAATTGCCGTTTCCGACGACTTTGTTTGAGCTCCCAGTCAAGATACTCCGTGAATAAGGTGTATTCCTGTCCTAACTCGCCCGACTCGGTCGCATTGCGTAACTTGATTTCGAACTCCTCGCGGGCGGAGTATTGTTCCTTGGCTGCCGTGGCGTGTCTTCCAACCATGTCGGCCATGATGTTTTCGTAGTTCGCGTTGTAGTAGTTTGAAACAAAACCGGAGAAGAGCTGGAAGGTCTGGTCCCAGGTGGCGTGGGGCGTTGCAAGACGGACCTCAAAGAAGTTCCGCACATGATTCACCTTCTCCTGGGTAGCGTTGCGGGCAAGATCCTGGACGAGCAAGTCGAGGAAGCGATCCCACACCATATGGCTGTCATGGATTCGCCATTGGGTCGACTCGGCTCCCCTGTGCCAGACCTCCAAGACGGAGGGCCAAGTGAAAACTTCGCGCCCGACGATCCGATCTTCCTCGGTCCAGGAGCTCTGGCTGGCATCGCCATGGGCCGATTTGTAAAGGTACAGCACCCATTCCCCGTAAATGCCCCAGAGTTTGGTGCTGCCGTACTCTTCCTCCACCGATCGTTGGCAGAGCTCCATGACTGCGATGCGTTCCTCCACCGATTGTGCCAGCATACTCTCATCCTGGATCCACTCCGCCCACAAATCCTCGCCCATGGCGAAAAGCTTGTCCATCTCCTCGCGAGCGGTGCGCATGTCCTTAAGCAGATCATACTTGCGTGGATCGCCATGGATTTCCGGGTTGTTAGGCGGATAGACGTGGTTGACGAAGCCCGCGTGTAGCAAACGAATGAACCGGACGTGCGCTTCGTACGACTGTGGGTTTTCCTGTATCTGAGCAAATAAGTCGGTCGCCTGCCGCTGTGCGTTGGGGACCAAAGAGCTATCCAAGTAGCTTCGTTGGGCGGTCTCCCGGGGACCGTCGGACATCGCGATATCGAATGAGGATCGGGGCGTGGGCGTGTTGTGGGAAATAGGGTTGACGTGAGGGAACATGGTGGAGGGTGACAGCTGGCTTTCGTAGGACTCGGTGCTGCGCAAGAGAGGGGCGCCGGGACGCTGAGGCTGGTGATGCTGCATCGACGCTAGGTCGGCCAGTGTGTCCATACCTGGGGTGGAGGGCTGTCTCGCGGGCGGCAAGTCGGTTGCCGGGGGCGTTCCGCTGCCACTGCCACTGCCACTGCCACTGCCCATGTTAGGACCAACCTTGGGGCTGTTGGCGGGCGGTGACGGATCAGGCAGTTGATTCGGGGCGTACACATGTTGCGCCAGCGGCGAGGAGGTCATACCCTGCTTGGTTGCGCCGGGACGAGACTTTCGCAAGGGTTTGGGCTGCGGCGGGCCTGAGACGGGAACCGAGGCATTGTTGGCAGGCGTAGACCCCGCGGTGGGCGTGGTGCGCCCGGACTGTGAATTGGAATCCTGGGGCGAAAGGAGGGAGTTGATGTCCATCATCAAGGCTGTGGGATGACGGGGTAGAAAGACGAGAGCGAAAACCGGGGCGGCAGATATCAAGCAAAAGTCCAAGCGCCAGCTATGGTGCTGACGTAAGGAAGTTTTCGAAGTGGAATGAGAGACTAAGGGAATAGACGAAGGAGAGAAAAGAAAAAACTCGAATTAGACAGGAACCGTTGCAAGTGACCTCATCAACGAGTCCATTCCTGCACTCGTCACAACCTGGCCAGATTCTTCTTTTTTTTTCTGTGTCTTGAGGAACCGAGGGATGGAGTGGCGTATTCTTGCTTTTGAATATCCTTGTTGTCGGTCTGGGTAGGGTGGGATGGAAGGGGATCCGTTCGTCACTTGTTCGGGCCAGTTGAGTGGGCTGGCCGACGGCAGGAAGAAAACAGAGGAACTTCAGAAATTAAAGAAGAACAAGCGGAAGGGAAGAAAAAAAGAAAAAAAAAAAGAACAGTGAAGGCGGAGGGGCAGAAAGGTTTCAGGTGGGAGAGTAAATTAAAATAGAAAGTAATCCAACGCAAAATCAACCAAACAAATGCAAGTGATGCGGTATTTTGAAGATCACTGGTATTTGTTTTGGCCTTTGGTTTGAGTTGCAGGTCGGGGGAAGCTTGACAGGTTGGGCGCTTTGCCAAAGACTGCTAAAAGTGAGGCGCTGGGCGGAGGTAGGAGAACAACCGCGGAGAGAGCTGCGAGCAACAAGATCGCGCTCTAGATTTATTTGTCTTGGGTTTTAAACCTCTGATGGAGGGAGAAGGCGGAAGGGGAGGGTGGGGATAGATGAAGTGGATGGGTGAAGGGAGAGGGGAAGAGAAGATAGTAGGTAATCAGATGGGGTAGTAGACACGAGAGAGGAAGGGAGGATGAGGATGAGGGGAACAGAGAGACAGTCTCCAGCACACACTACTCACTCCAACCAGACGAACTGATCCTGGTCCGAGCGATTAGAATGGAAGCTAAAATGGGCAAGTCAGCGGCGGAGTTTGGGCGGGAAAAAGTTGGGGAATTCTTGGGTGGATAGGAATTGGGGAATTGGGAATTAGAGAATAGAGAAATTCACACGCACGGGATGTCCGTTTCGGGGGAGCGGAGGGAGGTTGATGAGGTGGTGAGTGGGTTGAGAGTAAGAGGGAGGAAGGAGAAGGAGACGGAGAAAGAGGAGGAAGAGTCAGAAGAGGATCGGGAGACTTGAAGAACTAGGTAGACTAGACACCAAGAGAGGGAGAGAAGAAAAAACGAATGACCAGAATGAATGAGGCAGAAGAAGGCAGGCAGTGGATCGACGCAGTGGAGTTGGAGCAGTAAAGGAAGGGTAGGGAAGGGGAAAAATAACAATCAATAACAATGGCAACCACCACAATTCCCCTTATTGAACTACACACGAGCTATAATTAAAGAAGCCGCTGAAACCTGAAAGTTAAGACGTATCAGGTCGAATCCATTTCGCTGTATTCTCATTCACTAACTGTTTGCCAGTTTACCAGATTATGGAAGTATGTATATACCAAGTGGTTGAATCTCGCTGGCAAAAGAGATGTTTTCAAGAGGTGTAGTTACTGACAAAACTTTTACTATGTAAGTTACTTGGTAGTTCACCCCCACTATGAGAGATGATATCGGATCTCTTGATGGCGGATGTAAGTTCCAATTTGGTCCATGGTACTAGCTTAACTGCTGCTCCATCTGATATCGGATAAGACGACTTGGAAGTGAATGGCCTCGAAGTCAACCACAAATGTTGATTGTTGGGATACACCTACCGTAAAGTCCCCATAGCCTCCTTCAAAGTGCACGTTGCTTGATGACGGCCGAGGATCTCGACTGCGATCGATTTCACCGGTTGTGTAACCGGCGACAGGGGAGGACAGCATCAGCATCCTTCGACGTAATGGCCGCAGCAGCACTCTTTCCGATCTGCCGATGTCTCTTGTCTCTTGTGCTGTCGCCGGGTGACCACCACCACCACCACCACCACCACCTCTACCCCCACCACCTGGAACACTTGACCTTGACTGACACCTTCTCCGCTCCCCGGGGAAAAAGGAAGTTGTCCCGTGGTGTGTGATGGGTATTAAAGGTGTGGCTAGATCGAGAGGCCGAGAGGTTGGTTGGCTGGCTGAACGATTGGCTGGTGCTAGCTACACGATTTTGTTCCGGTCGGAAGACATGCAATAAAGGCATGCAAGATTCTTAATCCATATCAATGAAGTGAAATCTTTCATCATGGCATCGAGCATGGATCTCATTTCACATCCTTTAAGCAAAACAGGAAACTCTAGGGCTGGGGCGGCTGCTCCTTAATCGGGCCAAGCGGGCTAATTATCCTTCAGGCTGGCTGCAGTGAGAGAGAGTGAGGGAGAAAAGAGAGAAAAGAGAGAAAAAAGACGCAGGCTCGGCCTATGAGGTAATTGTACAGCAAGTACAGCAAGCCGTCGGGCCTTATTGGCGGCATTAGATTCCAGTTGGATCCTAGGCTGATAAGTTCACTTACTAAGGTACTGAAAGCTCAGCTGTAGCACATGACCCTGCAGTGAGGGAGCGCCGCCGGGGCCCGGGCGGCGGTCAACCTTGCCTGTTCGGGCGCTGGCGGGAACTCACTAGCCATTGTGGCTAGTGGGGAGCTACCTCGGTGGCTAGTACCTAGACTCTCTGTGGCGGTGTTACTAACTTAGTTGTTGTTTGTAGTGGCCGCGTTTAACCAGGCAGCAAGGCAGTCAGGCAGCCAGGCAGCAAGGCCAACTTTCTCCTTCCATCCAGACAAACCACTCGCGCAAAAGCCAAGCCCATCAATCAACCGACACTTTTTTCCCTCAAGCATCTCCGGATTCCCGTTGCACGCAAATCCCTCTCTTCCCCCTCCCTTTTCCCCCCCATCCTCCCCCATCATGGCCTCAATGGGTTCAATCCAACCCTACGGGCATCTCATCCGGTCAGGTAGGGACATCCGTGACAACTATCCCCTCTCATCCCCATTCCTTATATGCGTGACCCCATCCATTAACACCAAACAAACCTGCAGCCCGGACCAACCTCACCTACGTGCCACGCCGCACCCTGACCTCAACAGTCATCCGGTATGCCCAGGAGGGTAACAACGACAGCAACGCTCCGAAAAACAAGCCCAGCCCCGAGTCCCAGCCGCAGCAACAACCCTCCAAGCCGTCCGCCCTCTCCTCCATCAAGAACTTCTTCTTCGGCGGCAGCAAATCCGACGCTCCGAAGCCCACCATCCGCCCGGTCACCGCGCCCCCGAAACGCGAGGGCTCTCTCGGCACGGACTCGATCTTCTCGGAGGATGAAGCCGGCCCGAAGCTGATCACCACCGGGCGCACCCCGACGAGCCGCAAGACCGCCAGCACCACCGGCACCGGCACCGGCGCCACCGCCGACGGGAAAGGGCCCACGGAGGAGGAGCGGGCGGCGGCGGCGGCGCAGCGGACGTTCGCGGTCGAGAAGCGCGACCGGTCGATGCTGCAGGCGGTGCTGGACCCGAAGCCGCGGACGCGGCTGCGGTGGGAGAAGAAGATGGTGATCCGCGAGGTGCGGCGCCGGGGCCGGCTGACGCGGGCGGAGCAGATCATGCGCACGGAGCGCGAGTCGCTGGTCAAGTCGCACTTCTTCAAGACCTCGATCAAGAAGCTGGGCCCCCTGTGCCGCCAGATCGCCGGCAAGAGCATCGACGAGGCCATCCTGCAGATGCGCCTCAGCAAGAAGAAGGCCGCCAAGGAGGTCCTCGAGCACCTCAAGCACGCCAAGAACATCGCCATCGTCCGCTCCGGTATGGGTCTGGGCGCCGTCGTCCCAAAGGTGGAGGCTGAGGAGGCCGAGGAGGCCGCTCCCAAAAAGCCCACCCCCCAGCCCGTCACCATCACCCTCAAGGACGGCTCCAAGAAGACCATCACCGACCCCACCGCCATCTACATCGACCAGGTCTGGGTCAACCGCGGTCCGTACGGATACGAGGCCGACCACCGCGCCCGCGGTGTCATCAACATGATGCGCCCTCCCCACACCGGTATGTCCGTCCTGCTGAAGGAGGAGGCCACTCGCATCCGGGAGTGGAAGGAGCGCGAGGCCCGCGATCTCCGTCGCCGCAAGGCCCAGCTCTGGACTCCGCTCCCGGATCGCCCCATCACCCAGCAGAACCAGTACTACTCCTGGTAGATGGGGGCTGATCCGAAGAGCGGCTGTAATCTTTTTCTTTTCTGTCATCCTTTTCATGCCAACAAAACCGGGTAGCTTCTTTGTTTCGTGGTTGTTTCTTCTATTTCACCTGGCGTTCCGTCCACAAACCTGTATTATGTCTCTAGAACCTTGAAACCCCCTCCTTTACCATGAAGAAAGCAACTATAGCATTTCTCTCTCCGTTTTTATGTGTTTCTGGGCAGCTTTGTTTTGCTCTTGTCGGGTTGACATGACCTGATAGATAGGTTGGTAGTGTGTGTGTTGGGGAGTGTTTGATATGTTTGGCATCTGCATGAGCAGTCACTTCTTTTCCTGGAGCTCGAATCTGTGTACAATATATTGCGTTATATACACTCTATCCCTTCCTCCATCCCTCCAACGTATTGGCCCCCTCTACCCGTACAGTATCAGTATGACCTTACTACCGAATAACCAAGCCTTTTATACAAGAATACAAACAATACCCAGGGGCAGCCCTACATAACCCAACCCAACCCTACCGCAGCAGCAGCAGCAGCAGCAGCAGCAGCTACCCTCCCTACCTGGGTTGAGGGACAGAACCATCCTTGCAAACGGGCGGCGGAAACCACGACTCCACATGCATCGGCGGTAGCGCCCCCGCCACGCGCTCCGCCTTGACAAAGATGGGGATCACGCCGCCGGTCTCCAGCGCGAACGCCCGATGGCCCGTGATATGGAGAATGCTGGTGATGGCGCCGGAGTGCGCCGTCAACGACAGAAAGGTGTTATTGTCGTGGCTGAAGATGTCCTGGAACAGATCCCGGAAGCGCTTGTCGCGGGCTGAGTCGGACTCGCGCAGGCGGGCGTCGTACAGGGGGTCGGCCTCGGCGAAGCCCGGTTCGATGCGGTACAGCGGGTATTCGGCTGCAATGGCGGATTGGGTCGAGCGGCCATCGCAGGTGTGTTGGCCGATTGTTTCGCGGAGGAGCTTTTTGGGGGATGTTGTGAGTTTGGTTGCGGGGGGATTAGGGGCTACTAGGGGAGTGGGGGGGGGGGGGGCAGGGCACCTCTTTGTGGAGGGGGGGGAAGGGGGCCGGAGGGG
>WOUI01000567.1:0-16331 GCA_012184565.1 Aspergillus floridensis | reverse complement strand
CCCCCCCCCCCCCCCCACCCAATTTCTCCCCCCCCCCGCCCCCCCCCCGCAAACCCCCTTCCCCCACCCCCCCCCCCCCCCCCCCCCCCCCCCCCCCCCCCCCAATTAACCACCTATCTCTCACCAATCATTAATGACGATGCTTCCCCTCTCGTCTTCCCAAGGCTGTGGTGGGTGGGGCTCGCCTAGGGTCGCCGGCCTACTCGTGGGTCGATCGACACAATTCGCTCTCTCACAGAACTCTCACATTCTCTCACACACGCTGCCCAGTGCGTGGTTGATTGGATCTATCGATTAACTCGGCATCAGGTCGATAATCGTGGGCCCCGCTGGGTCAAAACTCTCGTAGTAATCTTCCGTCAGCGTCGTCAGGAACAAGTACTCGGCTTTCAGACTCAATTGGTCCACCAGGCTCCGCAGAGTACTGTTCCCCATCTCGGGGACCGAATGCAGCATGTAGCTGTACCCAGTACGGTCGGACGCCAGCGCATTGAGCTTGCCTTTCTGTGTGTGGTAATCATCGTACGAGCTCTCAAATACCACAGTGACGTCGGTTGTGTTGGAGTTATAGCGACTATCCGGAATGGTGCCGGGATTGTGGATAACCTGAGAAAAACCCAGGGTGTGGGACGTTAGCCGCCGGATCTGTCCCAGAAATAAATTGAAAAATAGAAACCAAAATCTTGGTTCCATCGATCCCAAGCCCCTCACCCCTCGCCCCTCACCCCTTCCTCACGTCGGGAATTCTTCTTCTTACCATTCGTTCCCCTTGCAGCCCCGTGGAATTCTTCACCACCGCGTTGATGGTGTTCATATACTCGACCTTATCCGCCGAGTAAACGTAGGGCGCTTCATCGAAGAAAATCCCATCCATAGCTAATTCAGCCGACTGGTTCGCCCACCCCGCATAGGTCGATACATCGGCTAACACCGAGGAGATGTTGCGGGTCGCGTATCCAGTGCGCACATATCCCACCCGGCGAACGTTCGCGTAGCTCGCGAGGCGTTCGACCTCGGTGCTGTACGCTTCATCTGGATACGTGGTGTTCCCCGGTCCACTTGAAGGATTGATGATCACCGTAAAATTTAGATCGGGGCGTTCAGTGATTCTGGGGCGGAGGGTCAATGAGGGTCTAGGGTCTAGAAAAGGGGGGGAAGAAAAAAAGAAGCAGACAGGCCACAACTCACTCCTTATACAAAGGACTCCAGGTGCTGCTGTTGGTAGGGTAGATGTACAAAGGGTACAGCACGTTGGTCTGCTTTGCGTGATGCTTCTTCCGGGTCAAAATGACGGCACATGGCACCACAATGACCACGATCACCACTACGGCCACCGCAATGGCAATGGCAATGCACCAGGGCCGCCGCGGGCGATTAAGATTTGGGCGAGGCATCCATGCACCAGCTAGCCAGAACCGTGGGGAAACGAAACGGAAGTACGGAGTAGTTTTTCAGGGAGCAGAAAGGAGATTGGATTGGCCTCAAGGTTCGTAGGTGTAGTTTTCTTGGGTTTGGGAGAGATGGCAGGCACACTGCACAGGTTATAATAACGGTGAAATCCAAATCCAGACCAGTTCGTGAGAGGGCTAGCCTAGCTTCCGACCTCACAATGGCGGAAGAAATTTCTTTGTAGACGAGAATGCGATGGTGCTCGGCGTTACCTGTGCGGCGTTGGCGGTCATGGCATCCAAACATTCGGCTGAGACATCCCATCGCCATCGTTCGATCGCAGTGGCTAGTATTCTTAGGTTCAACGACGTGACACCGGCACGCAAGAAGGATGATAAGAGACCCGTAATTTTTGGTCGAGTCAGACATGCAGTCCACCTATTGCTAGCGTTCATTTGGGGCCACTAGCCTGGCGCTGGAGGAGATTTGTTGGCAGCACGTCCTGGGAGTGGGAGAGAAAATAACTGGGTCTCCCGAACCAGATGGAGTAGCAGATTGGATCACTCTCTCCACAAAAAAAAAAAAATAGTAATAATAATAATAATCATTTAAACAGGGAACAAAAAAAAACAGACCCTAAAAATGAAAATAAGATCCAGACAAGATTACAGTACACTACAGCTTACATTCATTCATTCAGACAAGCCAGCCTTGAGGTCCTTCTTGTTACGGGCACGCCACCGCCATAGATAGATAGCCATGTACCTGCTATAAATAGGGTAAATTAAAAGTATTAGAGAGGCTGACACTCCTCCCCTGGTACCTCGCGAGTGGGATACGTGGGCTGTAGTCGTTACATTCGTTTTAATCGGCCTCCATCTAGAGTCGCCGCAGATAATAGTCCACGGTGCCCCCTTGTGGTGAGAAAAGGTTTATGTCAGGCACTTGACGCTGTTCCTATCACCATGGCAGGTCCCGAGTACCTGGGCCTCGATGCCGTAGGATGGAATCGCATGACATCGACCTGGTGGGATAAGGTGCGTTGTTGCTGGGATGGTCGCGACGAGCCCTTGAATCTGTTTTTTAACGTTGTTTGCGCAGGTCTTAGCATTCTGCTTATTAGCCACCATCGTTCTTGGTTCACTCTTTATTCTGGGTTACATTGTGATAAAGCTCCGTGGGATTTGGCAGGTATGTGTTTCTTCGCAATCTTCTGATACACTGATCCCGGGCCAGCCTGCTCATCTTTTCTCAGAAACGTCATCAACTCTCCGAGGTACCAAGTGCCATTGTACGCTACTTCGATCAGCTGAAGACTGGAAAGTCTTCTTCACCCTTGTCCGAGAAATCGGCCAAACGCGACCTCAAATCTTTCGGTGTGTTCCTGGGGGATTTCTCGAACCCACCTACTCCAGCGGAGGCACAACTGCTTTCGCAATGGGATGTTCTTGTCGTCGACCCCCTTCAACCGGGAGTCGCGAATGCTCTCACCGGCCATTGCACCTCTCCGCATGTTCTCGGCCGGCTCGAAGTACAAAGCCTGGTGCAATCGGATGCGAGTCGCAGCAATGACGAAGTGATCCAAGCTCTGACCACGGTGGTGCAGACCCTGACAACGAAATTCCAGCGCCAACCGGGATCGAGATCGACGGCTCCTTTCCACGGAGTGCTCCTGGCCGAGTTCCACGCCCACTTCCAGCCCGTCGTTCTGAACGAGCTCATCAAGTATATCAATGACCTGGGACTAGACGTCTGGCTCGAGCTGGCCCCGCCAGATTATCTTGGGGAGAAGCAATGCCGCGAGATCAACATGCAGCAGGTGCGGGGAATAGTCTATCGCAACGGAACCATCCTACCCGATGGAGACCGACGCAACTACTTCCAGATGGCGGAGATGCGGGCTGCGATGCGTGTGGTGGCGGCGCAAAAGGCTCGGGGAGATTCGACTCTCGCGATGTGGGACAGTGTCGATGATGGAGTGACAGTGTCGCACCATGTCATGGGGCGCACATTCAAATGGTGCAACTACAACAGTGCAATGATCTACATCGGACCTCGGGCAGGGTTGACCAACGCCGAGATTGCCGTGGCTGAAACCGTTCTGCATGAACCTCTCGGGGCGATGATGTGGCTGAAACGCGGCGAGGTGCTCGAAGCACATGACGTGTGGCGCAACAACAACCGAATCTCCATCTCCCCCACATCTTCTGGCACTTCTGGCACTTCTGGCAATGCATCTCCTCTCTTCGACGCGCTCGATTCCTTCATTCCCAACCTCAACACCAAACTGTCTCTGCAGCCCCCCTCAACTACCAGTCTTGCTCTTCCCAGTCCTGGTTTGTCCGTCAATGGTCTCGAATGCAGGGTTGCGGACGAAAACCCTCGCATCGATCCTCTGTCGTTTTCCCCCGATGGCGCCACTTACACTGAACTCGGATGTTTTCATCTCGGCTTGGACTGTACCTCACAAAACATCACCGATGTTCTCGAAACCCAGCGCCATCTGCGAGACTTGGACCTGCTCGAACGCCTCAAGCCGGAACAGCTTCGGGAATTCGCCGCTTCAATCCGCACGCTCCAGAAGGCACAGGATACCTATCCCGACCTCTCCGATGCCATTGCAGCCTCTAAAGAGCTTGTTGACCTCCTGAGTGTCAGCAAAGGTGATGATAACGACCGCCTCCGAGTCTACGTTGGGCTGCACTCTGGCTTCCGCACGCGTCTGGGCACTCAAGTCTGGGGTTTGCTCGATCTCGATCCCCACATTGGTATGCTGAACCTTTACGTCAACGGCAAGACGCTGGACCGCACTGGAACCATTTTGCACGCCTATCTCTCCGGTCGCGGATTCAGCCGCACCCAATGTCTGATTATGGAAATGGTCTTGGCGGCTGAGAACCAGTCCCTGTCCAAGGAATGGAATGTGCCTCAACGGTGGGTCGAAGACATCGAACAGCTCACACCCGCTGAAAATCTTGCATGGCATCAGCGCTTGGCCGCATCTGAGGGCAGTGGCTCTTCCATGCTCTGCGCGAAGCTGCGGGCCTGTAGTGAGTACCAGCTCGTGGACGCGCCTTCTCACGCCCAGCGCCGAGCCTTGACCTCCAGCGCGTATCTCGACGAGGAGATTTCCGCCGCAGAACTCGTTGCCTCTCGGTTGGCATGGTACCAGGAACAAGGATGCTGGTCTTTGGATCCCGAGGTCGCCACAGCACTGTTCCTGGAGATCGATGCTCGGTTGCCTGAAGTCTTGGTTGACAACGAGGCGGATATCCTAGCAAGGCTTCAGGATGTGGCGCAGACCACTCTCCAGAAAGGTCAGATTGATGCGAGTGCAGACTTCTTCGCCCTCTGTGTCTTCTGCGCCTTCCGTCGCCTGGCATTGAACGAGATCTACTTGGAAGTTCTGGACCGGAATCCCCTGCCGAATCAGGATGCAGTGCAGGCCTCGTGTTTTACCGAGATGTATGCCTGTGGTGCGCGCACTGACATGTACTTCGACACGACCCCTAAGCGACTGGGAAAGATTATCTGGAAATGGTACCGGGCGTATTATCACAAGTACCAACCACCCCAACGGGAGGAAGGCTTCACAGAGCTTCCCACAGCATACGCTTCCATGAATGTCGATCTGGATCCCAAAGGCGACCGAAATAATATTCCCTGGCATTATAGGTTCACATTCTTGGGTATTTTTGCTGTTCCCGCGCTTATTGATGTCACAATGCTCACCACTGTCGGCCGTGGTCTTTACCTTACCACGTACATGAGCGACGTGGACAAGACGCTGGCCACCACCGCTCTGATGTGCGCCCTGCTTGTCTGTGGTGGCTTCGGCAGTTGGATCAGCTCTGGCGGTAGCTACTATCTCTACGCAATGGCCTTCCCTGCTATGAGCATGTTCGTCCTGACCCGGTTTGTTGCTGGTCTTGCGGTCGCTCTGGTTGGAGGCATCATCGCACTTATCGTTGTAGGTGTGGTCAAGGGAGGCGCAGCTGGGATTCTGTTCTTCCTTTACTTCGTGATGCTGTCAACGTATCTTATGACTCTTTCCGCGCTCTCAGTCTACCAGCTTCCAGGCTATTCCTTCCAGTCGGTAAGTTCTCATCAAGCCAGAATGATGACGACTGTACCTAACATTTGCAGGGACGAACTGTGATTATGACGTGCATTCCAATCCTCTTCATTTCGCCCATCGTCACTTTATGGGTGCATCGCGATTCGGTCATCTATCTCTGCTTCCTTTTCCTGTTCCTAGGCTCGTTGCTGGTTGGTGCGCGGCGCATCATGGGTGAATGGAACAGCTGGTATCTCAACATTCCCACAGTGACCGACACCCAAATCGTCGAATGGTACTTGCAAAAATGTGTCCCCCCTAGCGAGAGTCAGAACGAGAAGGTCAAGGATTTCGGGTCGGATGCACGCCAGGCCTTATATGCTCGCGTTAAGAAAGAGCGACACCGCCACTTTTGGACCCGGAAGACAACCGATCCGTTTGTCGCCAAGCTCGCTGGCGGCTACTCAGCGACCGTCTTTCTTCTCGGCTGGTACTGCCGCTACTCTCGGACGAAGATGCCCCTGCCCTACAGCCCAACATGGAACTTGCAATTGAGAGCTGCAGTCGACACTATGGGCGAGATGCAGAAAGGTCTCAAGCTCCATAGCGCCTTTCTACACTGGCGTCATACGGGTGCAGACGTCTGGTGTGGTATCCTGTACTTTGTGGTTGCTCTTTCTGACAAGTGGAGTGCTCTCTTGACGGGCGAATCCATCGTGGGATTGTCCGCAGCAAACAGCGCTACATATCGACTCACTGTTGGGTTTGCGCTCGGCTACTACTTGCTAGGTGCAGTCATTCTTGACGCGGTCTCTCAGCCTCTCTGGATTTCGGTCACCAAGCGCACGC
Organism: Aspergillus floridensis; assembly: GCA_012184565.1. Taxonomy (NCBI): domain Eukaryota; kingdom Fungi; phylum Ascomycota; class Eurotiomycetes; order Eurotiales; family Aspergillaceae; genus Aspergillus; species Aspergillus floridensis. Next base: position 10,036 of record WOUI01000567.1, on the reverse strand, counting down.
CCCAGCCCGTCTCTTCGCTCGCCGGTCTACGTGAGGTGTCCCTCACTGATGCCAACGCACGTCGGAGGTTGTATTGGAAGAACCTGATGAAGTTTTTCTTCCTCCACATTTGGGGTGTAGCGATCACGCTGGCGATCATGTGGACATTTGAAACTGCCAAAATCTCGGTTATAATGTTCCTGGCCTATGTTGGCTGCTACAGTGGTCTTCTCTGGTACCAATACAACCGGATCTTCAGCGGACCTCATGTAGCACGAGGGCTAGCTATCAGCGCCCTGATCGGCTTGGTCGTTGGCATCATCCTTCATGAGGTCCTCCCTGCTTTTCAATACAGCAGTGTTATTGGGCTGGGCAGTGGAACGTGGGCCTGTGCATTCTACACACTCTACAAAGCCGATATTGGCTTGTCGCTGTTCAAGAGTTCTCCCGAGGAGAAGAGTGTCGTCAAGATCAAGGATACTTCAGTCACCCACGGCTTCAGCTCCCTCGAACCCTTCCCGGACCTGTCGCAGTCCACACTCTCTCAAATGTTTGACAACATTACTTTACTTTCGGACGATTTCCGGCACAAGCTTGACCCATCAACCCATCCAGGTGTAGAAGTAATGCAGATTCTGCGCTCTGAAAACCCCAAAGCCGATCTTGTCCGGGCTGCATTCCCCGCTGCAACACATATTATGAACCGCGCAGCACAGCTTTGGGAGAGCGGAGAGACGACAGTGGAGTTAGTCTCGGCTGCCCACTTGATCCAGCCTGAGCAGAAGGTTCGTGTTGTCTGTCGTCGTACCGGCGAGCGTCTCCACATTTATGTTGTTGTCGGTCCCGACCTTGTCGGCTATGACTGGGTCTCGGATATCCGACGCAACTGCCAGGCTATTGCGGAGGCTATCATTCAGATGACTGCCGAGTTCCGTCTTGGTATGTCTCATGATCATGCAATGTTTGCTGAGCTTCTGGCTGTACATGGGCACGCTGGCCACGAACTGGTCCTTCCCGAAGGTGTCAAGCGTCAGCTCGAGAATAGTTCCGTGGAACGAACTCGCGTGCTTAACTACTCTTCCAAGACAATCCTCCGTCACTTGCTGCTTGGCGTTGACTGTGATATCGAATGGGATTTGTTGCCTCAGTATGCCCGATCGTTTCTGCTTCGCAGGTGCTTGGGGGAGCCATGTCGCGTTTCTTCCCAGCAACTCGATTGGCTCGAGTCCAGAGCGACTGCTGCAGAAACACTTCGACTTGAGGAGTATCTTGCTCGCTGGAACCTGGGTGTCACAGTGACAACTTCTGTCAAAAAATATGCAAAGACACTGGAGGCCCAACACCGGGGCCTTGAGCAAGAAGGCTTCCTCAGCAACAGATACGACAGGCCCATCCGGGACATCCTCGCGTTGAATGCGGAAGAGTCGAATGTGGGTATGGGCGAGGCTTTCCGCATGTCACTTGCTCGGATGAAGCAAATCTGGAACGCATGCATTAAGTTCATGGTTATCGCTTTGGTTGCTGATCCCGAGTACCAACGAGAGCTTGATTTCATGCTTCGAGGACAGCCCCTATTCTTCGCCTGGCCGGTAACTGTCATTCTCACTGCTGTGTGGCAATTCTGTAAGATGCTGCAGCGCATCATCATTCCACTCGTCCTGGTAAGACAAATTCATCTTGTCCAACAGGGGGGTTCAGTCATAATGCTAACATTAAATAGGTGCATGGTCGCGATAAGGTCTCCACCCTGTATCGAAACATGCAAGGTTGGAAAACTGTGATCTATCACAATCGTGTGGAAATGGAAGGCCTCAGCGGCGTTTCTACAGGCTTCTTCCGGACCGAATCAGACGGCACGTTCAAACTCTATCAATACACCGGAAAGCATGACCAGGAGCCTAGTGACTACAAGAGCCTGGTTGCCATCAACGAGTACAGTTCTAAGCTGTTGCTTCTGGGACGACAAGAGTATCGTGGTCAGGACCTGATCAACGAGTTCAAATATGAGTATGCTCAGGATGGATCTAAGTCACGCTCCAAGTTGCCTATTCAACGACAGTGTACCCAAGGCAAACTGGAAGGCCAGATCGTCCAATACGACAAGCGTGGATATATCACTTCCGGATCTGCCATGCGTGGGGTCAACCCGATGGAGTTCAAGTTCTACTACCGCAAGGGAGCCAAATTCGATGACGAACTTCTGCGCGCTGAGTATGAGTTGCCACACATGAAGATCAAGGTTGCCTGGTGTATGCCGCCGCCTAATCGTCCTGAACGGCTGGATAAGTGGATCCCGTATCCTCGCGTGACAGATGCCACCTACGTCCAAGGCGACGACAAGCATAGAGCCACATGGACGTATGATCACAAGTTCCACCCTATAATTGCTACAACGATGAACGGGGAGGACGTTGTTACCCCGGCCATGATTCACGAGGATTGGTTCCATGTTTTGGAGAAACCGACCAGGTGCAGCTTCGTCGACGACAACCCGCTTCTCTCTTTCTCCTCCGTGAAGGTGAACCTCGCCTCGCGTCTGCTCGGAACTAACGTCAAGAAGTATCCCATCCCGACCTCCCGCGCTCGTACACATCTCTGGAAATCCTGGAAAGCGAGCAAAGAATTCGATGCTATCACCGCGCGTTGGCTGGATGAGATCTTGTTGCGTGCTGACCGTGTCCTCAAGCCCTACTGGCGCAACCGTGACTGGGGTCGGCTGGAAGTGGCCGGCGACTACCTTGAGGCACGGGCCGATACGGTGCTGGCGCGTGTAGACATTGATCCGGAGATCAGCTCGTGGACGCCTATCGCCTTCAAGATCGCGGATCTGTCGAGTTTCGGCGTGGGCGGAGAATCTCGTATAAACACCCGAACTCTATCCACGCAGATGCAGGACACGGACACGGAGCTTCATGTCCTCGCCATGGATACCGGTACATGGCCCAACGAGCCAGGTGGTGTTTCCGCCTGTAGGCGAGATATGGTGAACGACCTGAAGGGGATCCGCTGGCACATTCTTGCCGAAGCCGCCAACGACTTTGGTGTGCCGAGGTTCCAGATCGAGCGAAACGTGCAGTCCCTGACGGTCTTGCCGCAATGGGGTCTTGACTTCTTGAACCCGACGCACGGCATGTTCCAGAACTACCTTGATTCAGAAGTGGTCCAGAAAATCCATGACACCAAGGTTGCGGACATCGAGCGCAACTTCATTCCTATTCTCGCCAGCCTGGTTCGGTGTGCCCGGACAATCAACAAGACACGTGCACATGTGGAAGAAGCCACCAAAGCCTTGGTTGATCTGAACACGTACTTTGAATCTTCGCGCAACTGGAACGATGTCTGGATGAGTGACACCGTCAAGCGCGCCTGGCGCGAGCTCTGGCTGACTGAGGAAATGGACGGCACCATCCCCGTCTCCCAATGGTGGCACGCTGAACTGCCGACGCTACAACAGCTTGATACAGCCCTCGACATGTGGCATCGCTGTAAGTAACCTTCTGGCTGTCCTCGAAGGCGCAGATCACTAACCATCTTCTAGATCTCTTCATCTTCTCCGTCCCTGTGCCCGACCGTATTCCGGACGTGTTCCAAGCATCGCACCATTTCACGGGTGCCAACTACGGTGTGCTCTGCAAGGTCAAGCGCAAGTGTGCACTCCATGTTTGGGATCACTGTGTCAGTTTCCGTGAGATGACTACCTTCCTCTCCGCGGCTGTGTCCTTCGACTCCACCTTCGTCAATTCCACCCTGATCTCCCTCGGCCATCTGTCCTGCGTTCTCATCGAACACCATGCGGATGTTGTCCTCCCTTGTGCGGAGTACTTCAATCCCGGATGGGAGATCGAGCTGGGAACGTGCGAGGGTGTCTTGGAGCATCGCCGGGCCTTTGCACGCAAGATCGATCCGGTGGTCAACGGCATCACGAACATGGAGAGGTACAAGCCCATCGAGAAGATCAAGACGGAGACACCCACTGTGGTCATGTTGTCGCATATTCGGTTAGTCTCCCTTACACGGGTCCGGCACTAATATCGGAGGGGATCATGCTAACACGACATGCAGTTACGTTAAGGATATCAAGACGGCCATCATGGCCACGGACTTGATTGTCAACCAATGGGGCTTCAAGGACTATCGCCTGCACATCTATGGAGATATGGAGCGTGCGCCAGGCTACGCCTCGGAATGTCAAGAAGTTATCGCATCGAAGTCCCTGCGCGACCACGTCGTGTTGAAGGGTCTGGGCAAGCCGGATGTGGTCTTACAGGATGCTGTGAGTATTTTCCCTTTCGCGTAAACCTTTTATCCCCAACAACATCACTAACCGTCCGCCCCAGTGGCTGTTCATGAACTCGTCGACCTCAGAAGGTCTACCGCTCGCCATGGGTGAAGCCGCCCTCACCGGCGCCCCCGTGGTGTGTACCGACGTCGGCGCGTCGTTCTGTGTGGTCGTCAACCGCGAGACCGGCAAGCGGTTCAGCGAGGTCGTTCCCCCGAACGACGCCTTCTCCCTGGCGTCTGCCCAGATCCGCGTGATGGCCCTGCTCGGCGAATGGAGCCAGTTCGCCGGCGACCCGGAGGGCTTTGTGCCCCCGACGCTGGGCCTGCGCCCGTCCCCCGAGGAAGTGCAGGCGATCTCGCAGCGCATGTACGCCAAGCAGGAGGAGCGCCGCCAGTTCGGCATGCAGGGTCGCGACAACGTCCTGGCCAGCTTCTCCAGCCACCGATACCTCCGCGAACACGAGCAGATGCTTTGGCTGGGCAAGTACCAGAGTCTCAGCTACTTCGCGCATGGCCCGGCCTCGATGAGCGGCTCGTCCAGTGGCTTCTTCAAGGACTCCAAGGGCCGCGTGACAGTCGAACAGGTCGGGGATGCCCTGCTGCCGCCCACGCCCCCGTGGATGGGCGGTTCCCGCCGGACTCGCGGCAAACGTTTTGAGCGGTTCAGCTCGACTAGCACGCAGTCACTCGCTTAGGCGGTTTTTTTGTGTTGCGTTGCATTGCATTGCATTGCGGTGGATGGGTCTCATGATTTCGCTTGGTTTAGTTGTGGAGATTTGTAAATACGGACCATCTTAACGATTTTGGTCTTAATTAGCATAATCATAATTTACGATTGGGTATTTACAGAAACCCTCGTGATGAGAGACTGGCTGTCTTTCCTTGCATTGAATACGTTATCGGAGACTTGGAAGCGAGGGCAGAGTCACTAATTATACCATCGGTCGGAATATGAGCTCCGCACCATCGCGAGTCAATTAGCCGTGTCCCTTTGACTGCACTTACTCTTCTTGATTCTGCCTGCTCAATATCCTGATACGAGGACTGGTTGGCAGATATTGCATGGCCTCCGAGTTGCGTACCAAAGTCCGACGGGCCGGTCGATTGATTCTCAAGCCTACGATGGCCAGGTGTGCCGTAGCTTGAACCACCCACATTGGGTGGGAATTAGGGCGAGTTGACCAGTTCTATTTATCCCCCAAGTCTGCGGTCTAGTCGATCTTGCTCCTAATGCGATCATAGTTCACGACTGACTCCAGCAGCGTTTGCGTTCCCAGGACACTGCAGGGTATCAGTCAAGTCCGACCTTACCGAAACACAAAAGATTCTCAGCAGCCAGCACTTACCAGTCCTCAGGTTTGCAGTACTCCTCCGGATGATGGCTGATGCCCTCCTTACAGGGCACGAAGATCATGGCCGTGGGGCAGTGTCGGCTCGTGTAGACGCTGTCATGGCCCGCGCCGCTGGTGATCTCCAGCCAGCCGTCGGCGCCGACGAGCTGCGTCGCCGCCTCCTTGACGGCCGTCAGACAGTGGGCATCGAACTGCACGGCGGGCGAATCGGTATCCAGCGTCCACTCAAAGGCGACGCCCTTGCCATCCTCGCGCGCAATCTCGTTGAAAGCGGCCAGGCATTCGTCCTGCACGGCGTGCACTACGCGGTCACGCGGGTGCCGGATATCCAGCGTGAAGGTCACCTCCGCGGCGACGGTGTTCGTGGACGAGGTCAGCGGCAGCTTCAGCACCCCCGTCGACGCGAGCGCGCCGTGTCGCCGGGCCACGGCGTTCGACACGGCGATCATCTTCGCCGCCGCGAGGACCGGGTCGCGCCGCGCACTGAGCGGCGTCGTGCCCGTGTGTGCGTCGCGGCCGGCCACCTTGATCGTCAGCCACCGGTATCCCTGAGCTCCGGTCACGGCCCCGATCTTCCGGTTGGCTTCCTCCAGAATGGGGCCCTGTTCAATGTGCAGCTCGAAATGCGCCCCCAGTGGATAGCCCCTGGGTGAGCAGGGGGTGTCGCCCAGGAAACCGTGGCGCTCCAACTCGGAGCGCAGTGTCACGGCTGGGTCGAAGATATCCGCCAGTTTCCAGGCGTTTTGGATGGGGATCTCGCCGGCCCAGACGCCGGAGGAGCACATGGATTTCGGGAATCGGGCTCCCTCCTCGCTGCGATGTGTTAAAGATATTCACAATGTGGGGAGCGGCATCGATTGGTGTGCTGTGCTGTACTCACTTGGTCCAGTTCACCAGTCCGACGTCGAATTGGGTTTGGTGGCCGTGGTCTTTCATCGTGCGCAGCACCTCTAACGCGGCGATGACGCCCAGAATGCCATCGTACCGGCCCCCGCGCGGTTGCGTGTCGAGGTGACTGCCCATTGCCGTCATGGGGGCCGGGGAGTTGAGAGACCCGCGTTGTCGTGCGAACATGTTGCCCATCTGGTCGATAGTGACGGTGCAGTCCAGCTTCTCGGCTTCGTCCAGCAGCCATCGGCGGACTCGGGCGTCGTCATCTGTCAGGCATAGTCGGTTCATGCCGGTTTCCGTGGGGCCGCTATCAGTGTGTCAGAGATGCTCATACTCAAAAAGTTTGTTATAATACTCACTCGCCATATCGATGAGCTGCGCCCCATTGGCAGGTGTGATGGAGAGTTTCCAGCAGGCGATCAGAATTGATCTTCAAGCCGGAACCGGCGTGCGAAGACAGCTGCCGCCGGAAGCTCGTCGCGGTCAAGCCCCGAGAAAATGAGGGCTTGAACATGATTGAGTTGGGTCTGAGCGACGGCGTATAGGGTCGAAACTTGACAGCGCCGACAATGGTCAATTCGATGGTGAGTTTGGTGGAGGTTAGATGGCTTCAAATATTGGAAGCTGGTCGCCGACCGTGGAACAATTGCGCCTTCCCGCGACCGGCGCCTTCTTGCGACAATCCGCTTCTCCTCCACATACCCACACAGATTGTTGAGATTGAGAGGGCAGAAGAGAAGAATGACCCAAAAAAAAATTCAAATGATAAGTGGCCTTTTTTCCAATGGACCCGGAGGATTTAATGCCGAGATGCACATGTTGTCAAAAGGCGCAGTAACCGCCAGCCGGACCGAAGCATTTATTAGAAAGCCAACAACCGCCGTCTCGCATCAACCCCCGAACGAACCCTTGCAACTGCACATTATCAACATGGCACCTCAACGGCAGTCCATCTACATCAATTCTGCACCTTCGACGATAGTGTCGCCGCCCGCGGCTCAAGTCCGGGCTTTTCATGAGCAGTTCCCTGGATACCAGGCCAGTCCTCTGGTGCCCTTGCCCGAAGTCGCGCAGGAACTCGGCGTCCGTGCAGTGTATGTCAAACAAGAAAACAACCGTTATGGCCTACCCTCCTTCAAAGTTTTGGGAGCCTCATGGGCCATTTACCGGGCGCTTCTGGCACTCCTCGACCTCCCCCTTGAGACATCCTTAGAAACCCTCACGGAGCGCATCCGGGCGGGTGAGCCTTTCACGTTGATGGCCGCCACGGAAGGAAACCACGGTCGCGCAGTGGCCTGGGTGGCTCGTCAACTATCTCTACAGGCACGCATCTATGTCCCTCGTACGATGGTCGCGTACACCCAGGAAATGATCCGGTCGGAGGGTGTGGATGTTATCGTGGCCGATGGGGACTATGACTATGCCGTGCTGGAGGCCGCCTGGGCATCGCAAGCGACGAAAAACGCAATCCTAGTACAAGACACGGCTTTTGAAGGCTATGAGGAGATCCCTGCCTGGATTGTGGAGGGCTACTCCACGTTGATGCACGAGGTAGATGTGCAGCTACAGGCGCTGGGTCAGCAAAATACCCTGGTCGTTTCGCCTGCGGGGGTCGGATCGCTGGCTCAAGCGGTCGCGATTTATTCTAAGTCGCGCACAAGCCCGGCGACTTTTGTGGCTGTCGAGCCGGATACTGCTGCTTGTCTGAACCTGAGTCTCAAAACAGGGCAGTCGACCTCGACCGTCACTAGTCCCAGTATCATGGCCGGTATGAACTGCGGCACGGTATCCTCCGCCGCCTGGCCGGTTTTGCAGAAACTTGTCGACGCCAGTGTCACGATTTCGGATTATGAGAGCCACTGTGCCGTCCAGTACCTTGCGTCAAATGGGGTAGACTCGGGTCCATGCGGTGCGGCCAGTTTAGCAGGTATTTGGCGTCTCAAAGCAGAGCACGATTCTCCCACGTACTTTTCTCCGGACTCGGTGATTGTATTGCTGAGCACTGAGGGTCGTCGTCCATACCAGGTCCCGGAAGATGTCTCGTCAGATGACCCGATTGTGTTGACCCAGACCCTTACACGAATTGACTCCTCCAACCCAACATTGTCCAAGGCCAAGGGAGCGGGCGAGACAGATATCGTCAACTACCTGTCAGCGTGGTTTGCGCATCGTGGCATCGAGCATCATCGCGTGGAAACCAAGCCCGGCCGTCCTTCTGTGGTCGGCGTCGTCAGGGGAACTGGAGGGGGGAAGTCTCTGATATTCAACGGCCACGTGGATACCGTGACCTTGAGCACGTATGAAGGAAACGGAATGAGTGGGCATCTTGGCGAGAAGGATGGCAAACAGGCGATCTTCGGTCGGGGGACGCTTGACATGAAAGCCGGAGTCGCGGCAGGACTGTCTGCATTGGCGAGCGCTCAGCGATCGAGGCTTGCCGGAGATGTGATCGTCACTGCCGTGGCGGATGAGGAGGATGCCTCGCAAGGCACGATGGATGTGATCGAAGCTGGGTGGAGAGCCGACGGGGCGGTGGTGCTGGAGCCCACCAACCTCAGGCTAGCACATGCTCATAAGGGATTTGTATGGGTAGAGCTGGAAGTCCAAGGACGCGCAGCGCATGGCTCGAACCCTGCGGCCGGCGTTGATGCGATTATGAACATGGGGTTGTTGTTGAAGGCCTTGAAGCAGTATCAGCAGCAGGTACCAGTTGACGAGGTGCTTGGTCAGGCCTCGCTGCACTGCGGAGTGATCAACGGTGGGGATGAGGTCTCCTCATATCCTGCCAGCTGCACATTGACCGTCGAGTTCCGGACTGTCCCCGCACAGACAGAGGAGATCATTCTGAACGAGTTGCGAGGCCTGCTCGCTCAGATCCAAAGGCAGAATGCCGAGTTTCAGTTCAACGAGCCTCGTATCACTTTCTCGCGACCGTGCCAGTACCTCCCTGTGAGTCACCCCCTCGTGCAGCAGATGGTTCAAATCAGCAAGGACGTTCTTGAAGAACCTGTCCCCGTGGTCAGTGTGCCATTTTGGTGCGATGCTGCCCTTCTAACACAAGCCGGAATCCCTAGTATTGTCTTGGGTCCGGCTGGGGAAGGATTGCATGCCAAAGAAGAATGGGTGGAGGTGAACAGCGTGCGACAACTGACAGAGATGCTTGAGAGGTTAAGTAGAGAATTTTGCCAATGAGCTTTGAAGTTTGAATGTATCATAGACCATTTAGGGGATGAGTCCTCGAATGTAGACAGTTACATAGACAGTTGCATTGAATCTGGTGTGGTTTACATTAAGGAACGGACTTCTTAGTTGATGGCCAACTCTGAACCGATGCCTGAGGCCTCCCAGACCCTGCCAGAAACAGAAACTGCCAGGGCCGGTGCATGCATATATTAGTCAGCTCTGCACAGCGGGGGCGACGGCGGGGCAGTCAGTGGGGGGGGGGGGGGGGGCCCCCCGGGCAAAGTAGGGCAAGCGGGGGGAAACACACCGCCGGGATTTGCCGTCCCCCCCGCCGGCGGCCTTCCCTCCTC
>WOUI01000566.1:0-16372 GCA_012184565.1 Aspergillus floridensis | reverse complement strand
GGGGGGGGGGGGGAAGGGGAAAACTAACCCTTCGAACTCAACAGCTTATTGGCGCAGTAATCGAAACTCGGGGTGCAGGTTTTGTCGGCGAGGGTGCCGGTGGCTAGGGCAAGGAGGCCGGTGAGGAGGAGGGTCGTTGGTTTCATCTTTGGATGGAATACACTGGGAAGAGGTTGGGTTGAGGAGGGGGAGGTCTTGTGTGTATATTAAGGAGAAAGGGCTGGTTATGTGATGTTTGGACTACATCGGGGCTTGGGGGAAGGTCGTTGGTTATGTAGACATATGAAGCTAGTTGTTTCTAGTTAGTGTCGTGGGGAAACAGGGGAAACACGGGCATTCTTTGTGATGTCGGTAAGAGGTTCTGTTTACTACGTACTCATAGTTATCTCCAAGGTAGAGAGAGGCAGGTCAAGTGGAATGCGGAGGAAAGGGGGACTAGACGACTGGAACGTGGCGGTCCGGGAGTTGGTATGTATGTACATGTCGTAACTACGTAGGTCCTGGACTTGGACTACAGCTAAAATGCCATATAGCCTTTTAGGATCTGGATCCCAGATACCGGCTTGCTCCATTCTTCCAATTGTCCGCAGGAGCTAACCAGGTATAAGACGAACGGGCATTCCATGTGGCGCGCTTGGATTTCCCACCATACACATATTCTATGGAAGACATGAACCCTTCAATTAACAGACATTACTATATATATTATCACTATGGGCTGATAAGTTACCTCTCCGACACCGAGAGATCAAAGCAGCCAGGCTCTAGTTACCGCAAGAGCTAGGTACAATCCGTCCCATTCACAGGAAGACAGACCATTCCGTGCAGCCATCCCTCCCTGTGAACTGAACCTGAACAGAACGAGTGTATATCCATGGAACCCAAAATGCCAGACCCCAGACCACATCCAATAGCACCCATCGAAAAAGCAATGTACACGTCAAAAGAATTACATCAGGCATCATAAAGCTCAAAAGGAGCTACACTGCAAAGAAAATCATGAGCCGGACCCAGCCGGCAAAAGAGAAACGAAACCAGAGGCCGACATTCATGGCGGAGGGTAAGGGTGCGCAATGTGGAATTGCGAAGAGATTGGCTTTTCTCGTTTCTGCATCTAGAACTCGTGCGTCCGAGTTCACATTGACGGGAACCTCCACGGTGAACTCATCGCAAACGTACCAGCAGAACTAGAACCACATGACGCCAGCGACTATTGCAAGCACAATGGCCATACAGCTGCCACTGCGCACCCGCTCCGGTTCAGCTTGATGTTCAACAACCTTGAACTGCTCCGTAGCAGTCAAGGTCGCGGTCGGAGGGGTAGTGGCCTGCACGGACGCATCGATTGTTTGGGTTAGTGCAGATGGGTTTTGCGCAAAAGCCTGCCGCTGGGTCTCGTCTGTTGCCAATGCTGGGGGCACGGCATGTTTCGTATGAGTTTCGTTCCGCGGATCCCAAGACTGAGGGGAACCATCCGAGTTCATTAGTTCCGAACAATTAGAAGATGTTGTTGCGGCGGTATTTCGGAGCCCCTGGCGGCCTGTGACGGTTTCTATATAGTCTTTACCAACACGGCAGGCCTGCTGCCATGAGGTCAGGACACATGATAAGAACCACCTGCGCAATTCAACAAGTTTTGTCGTCTCCAGCATCGTACGACCTCCTCCTTCATCACCAGGTGTCAATAGGTAGAAACCCTCGTTATGCGGAGGCGTCAGATGAACCGAGGTGTTTGCATGGTGCGGATCAAGGCGCGGTGATGTTTGATCCGTTAAGGAGGCGTCGCTGTCAGAAGGAAAGGAAGGAACGGCTTGCGGCTCGTCTGTTTGCCGGGTGACCAATGCCTTGAAGGCACGTACACCGCGCCTGAAGGCCGACGACTCTTGAACTATATATGTCATTGGATCACTATCGAGGATCGCCGCCGCTTCAAATGAGCTCCGGGGAGGCGCATCCGTGAGCGGACGTCGTGGCCGGGATTTCCGATCGAGGAGCGTTGGACGATCCTCCTCCAATGACCATGGCCTCGGTTGTCCACCCACCATTCGTAATCGTGGTCGCGCATCGACCAAGCCAGCTTTATCCCGGGAAATATCTGCAAGAATACAATCGGAAGACATTAGTCTGAATACTGCGACGAGCGATGAAGCGAAAAGAGGAAGGGCACGCTCGTACATCGAGGTTCACTGCGGAGATATCCAATATGCCCGAAAGGCAGAAGATAGTCCCATTCTTTCGCCAATGACGGTACCAGGCTCAGCAACGAAAAGATCAAGAGAGCGAGAAACGGAATGGCCCCAGGTTTCTGGAGACCCGACCGCATCATACACGACTCGGCGACCTGTGGGCGCAGGCCTGATTTTCTCTATCCACGAAGGCGCGATGTCTGATAGTATAGTCGGTGGGAATCTTGCGTGATTTGGAAAGTTCGCAATTCTGCAGCTTCATCGCCGAAGGAGAAAAGAAACGGACAGGACCAGAAGCGAAGAGAAAAAAAATAATTATCAGATGGACTGATTCACAATTCTAGCGCAAGGTCCGGGCGGTACATTCAAGTACGTATATGGAGTGTGACCTCGTAGGTGGTTTGTGAATCGTCTTTTCTCTGGCGGACTTGCGTCTTAATTGGAATCCTCTGCGGGTCTCAGGGTCTTGCGCGGTTGACGGCGTATTGATGGGATGCTGGTTTTCCCCTCTTCGTTTCTTGGGCGATGGATACTGTCGATCAATCGGGGCGGTCGGACGGTCGGTGAGCGAAGCGCGCGTGCTGAGATTGAAGCCTCCGAAGCAACGACCGAAGCACAAATACCGCTGCTGCAGGGGAGAAGAACAAGGAGGAGAGCGTTTGTCTTGCGAACTCGCCAACAAAGGGCCGTCCGGTTACTTCCACAGGTCCTCCTCAGGTTCCCGGAGGTGCAGGAGTCAAGCAACGCAATGACGTAGAAGACCACCGGGTCGTAACGTAAAATCGAGCTCGTCGGGTTCGCAAGCGGATGTTGCCAAGTCGGACTATGAGAGAGGGGCTGTCGTACCTAACGTAAGCGAGGGTCCATGATCTTGTCTGTGCTTGAAAGTGCTTTGGAAGATGTCATTACCGGTTTGGACTTGCAACTAGTTGATACGTGACGCTGAAAGGACTGACATCTTGTGTTCTTCTGGGGAATGATAACTTCGTTAAAATTGAGGAGGGAGCGGGCAATTGCTCCAGGCAGACATTTTGAAGGTCGTATGGAAGAGAAATTCGGACGTCACGACTGGAAGAGCAAACACCCGCAAACTTTAAGGGGTCTGGTCGCCTCAGGCAGGATTTCTGCTGTCGCTTGAGGCATCCACCCTGAGCTACGTGCTCCGTACTGCTATTATCCACTACAGATTCATCCCGAGATCATTTGCTTCATACTCAACATTCAGTGAACCTATAGACAAAGAATGAGAAAAAAAAAATAAAAAAAATAAAAATAACGCAGCGTAACAGCAGATAACCCTCCCCAGTACCAATCGAATCTAAACCAACACATGGAACAAGTATATACAGATCATGAGTAGGTATACAACAAGAACCGGAGAGGTCCAAGTTTATCAGAACAGAAATCAAATAGGGTTTACCATTGTCGGATCAGGCACGGCAGGCGGCAGGGATTCAGCGCTCGTCGGTTTCACTGAAGGCGCGGCTCTAGAGAAGGCCGTCGTTCGAGAAGACGGCGTCCGGGATCCGTCGCTTCGGGACTGTTCATCTCCGGGTGTCTCAGCGACAGTCGTACTGCCTGCTGTGCTCGCCTTCCTTACACGTTTGACCATCTTGCCTAGTATCCCAACGATCTCCGCGGCATCCTCAAAACTCTCATCATCCATACCCTCCTTCGCATTATACACATCCGCGATGGCCTTTTTCGCTACTCGTCGACAGCCAAGTGGGTCATGGAGGCAGTCATAGAGGTATGCGGCATACTCGAGCTTGATCGATAGCCGCAGAGGATGCGAACCCGGAAGAACGCGTTCCGCCAACAGTACCGCATAGTCGAAGCATTGCGTAGCCGTCTTGGTGTAATCAATCGCTGGTAGGAGGAAAGCCGACATTGACTTAGGCGGCTGAATTGGAGCAAGGCCTGGAGGAGCCTGTGTAACTCTGCGCCGCAGCGCATTGTCTGGGGCTGCGGTCGATGCATCGGAGACTGAAATCGTTTCGGGTCTTGGCTGGAACGAGTACCTCAATTCTGGGGGCTTGTTTGCTAGATCTGCTTTTGCAGTGCTATTGGCGAAGGTTGCATTGCTCGGCAGATTGTCGATACCCGGTGCATGAATGGCAGGTTGGTTATGGAATAATACAAAAATGTGATAAAAAGAAGCCCTCAGCTTAAAAGCGAGAATATTCAGTTCCACATACACCTGTACACGCGGAAGAACGCATTGCTCTAAAATGAGGAGACCTTCGCGAGCAAGCCATATAATGTGGTAGTAGAGCTGAAGTGACTTGGTTTCACGGGTCGGATCGAGACGTCGTAAGCGTCGTGCACGGAGCAATTTCTTGGAAAGCATGACCGACAAGCCCAGTAACTTGTAGAGCATAGCGGACAGAAATGGATTCTCCAGGCTTGTTGTGGCCGCAAAGTTGCCCAAGGCCTTCTGGTCTACCTCGGAGGAAGCCATCCACAAAACCAATGACTCGGTGTCTATCGGGAGGCTTGCGCCAGTCGCATTAGCTGCATCCATATTCAAGTGATTGATTTGGCATGTACAACTGAGGGAAACCGCAGGAATGTGAATTGGTTGTATCGTGATAGATCACGTTGCAAACACTAGTTAAATTCACCAAGGTTGCCATGCATTGATGTATGAACGCTCAAATGCGGTTGCATGTGGCAAAGACAAAGCAAGGGAAGTGCCAGTGCTTACCTAGACTGCGCACGCAAAGAATATATTCAGGACACGATCAGTCTCTGCAAATGCTGCAGCTGCCCATGCTCGTGCTTGGCGCTTGAAATGTAAATTGGCTCCCTCGACTAGTCCGGCGTTTCTCGATGTCCGGCTGAATTAGTGATGGCGGGGTCCTTCACCCTTCAACGTTCGTGCGCTTGATGCCTGTGTTCCCAAGTGGTGCGTATGTATCAATATAGAGCCCTAGATGAGGGATTGATGTGCGATTCGTCCGAATCAAGTGGCTGAAAACAGAATGCCGCCAATATCCGACCAAAGAAATATGTTACATGCAAGTTAATATTGAGGTACGCCTAGAGGAGATTGTGGCACGAAGGAGCTGCTGTACAGTGAGGAGTGGCTTGAGAAGCAAGACGAGTTTTCAAAGGGGAAGAGTAGAGTCTGATCTGTTACAATTTCAGATCGGTAAGTTGGATTGCATGCATAGGATGAAATCATGCTAACCGATCAACAAACGAATTGGTGCAACCAAAAAGCACGAAACAAGGGAAGGATGAATAGAGAAAAATGTTAGAAATGCAAGGCACAGTGAGAAGAGTAGCCCACGGGATGAAGGCTAACGAGTCTGCTGTTGTAATCGTGGAGCAAATCTCGATGCATCGTGCAACTAGAAGCAGCAAGGCATTGACTGCACCGCCCCGCCAGCTTGCTGCCTGCGATGGCGGAGGAGGATATGGTCAATATTACTATCGATATCAAGATCGAGTATGCTATTGCATGAAGGAGACTTTGTATAACAGGTATAATCGACAGAAGATTCAATTGATCATAAAGAATCGATGATATCAGCCACCGTTGAAGAAGTGGATCAGCAGATGCTGCTTCGCAGGCGCGCAGACCTGGGGAGATTATGCCAGTAATAATTTATTGTGCGAGACGATGATGCAAGGGCAAGTTATTGGCCCGAATGGAGGGTCTTTGAGGATGCAGCGAAGTGGATGAAGCCCGCTGCGGCATGGGCGTGCTAATTAAAGTGAAGTGAAGGGCGGCGAAACTCCACCACAGAGGCAAGCACTGGACATAGTAAGTGAGTAGGGTCGAATCCTCGAGACCTAGAACATTGATCAGGCGTCAATCCCGCTTCGTTACTCTTTCCGCCCCAAGGCGGAGGAAATCGGGCACGAATGGGAGGAATGGCTAGTAGCATTAGCAGCATCATACTCGAAAGTAGTCCAATTGCCGTTCCCATTTTATTGATAAACCGGCAAAAAGACAAAGTGGCATGTTGGCTGCTCCCGTCCCCCCAAAAAAGACCAAGCCATGAGGCGGGAGGACAGCGCATCAACTAGTCCGATACGTGTCAGAGCCCAAGTGCTGAGTTTCCCTGCCTTGCAGCTCCTGGCCCAACCGGGGCGATGAGATAGGATTAGTACGGTGGATCGCCTGTCGCCGGCCTCTCTCTCGGCAGCAAGAGTAACACATGGGCTTTAAAGCCAACTGCAGCCGGGAGAAATCGACCGGAGCCAGACTATCGTAGTGAAATTCTCATTGTGCCCGAGCAAACCGCCACTGAGGACAGTTACTCTGACTAGTAGAACGGAAAACGTGGAAGTTCAGCGCCCGCGTGCTTTTTAGCGGGGAGGGGAATGATGGCGGCCGGAATGACGACAGTCGGCAGCTGTCTGTCAATCGTGGCATTAGGGTCTTCCGTGCATCTGAAGTTGGGGCTGTGAGGGCACAATTTCACCACCAAGCAATAGATAGGAAGAAGTTCGCCTCTTTGATGTAGCCAGAGGTGTGGTTATGGTTGAAAGGAAAGGATGATCATTGATGATCATGATGTTACCCCACTGGCAGATCCGCCACCGCCTTGCTGACCGCTACAAGCGCTATCGCTTGCCATCAGCCATGGTATCTTCCGGTTGTCAAGTAAATACAAATATTGAATTAGTCAAATAGCATATGTGGTATATACATGTACCATAATTCGTTCAAATGAGCCAAAGATCAGAAAAGACACCCAAGGGCCGTAACCTCGTATAATCTCTAGGTACTCATCGAGTGAAGAGCCGCTCAATCCTGTCAATTTATGTCGTCAATGTCGTCGCTTTTCAGTAGGCCAACGAAGGCCCTCGACACGAATGTCTTCCATACACGGTTCTTCTTCTTTTTCTTCTCCGCTTCGATGTCCTGGTCATCGTATTCAATCTTTGCGTCGAGATCATCCAAGTCGGCTTCATCCACATATTCGAGAGAAGACGACTGGCCCTTGCGGGCTTCCCGCTTGGCAATTCGTGAAGCAAGTTTGAAGAAACTGCGTACAGTGAGGTCATCCATCTTATAGACCTTATCGTCTCGAGTGTTGTACTCCACTTCATAAGCGAAAACATCGTCGGGCTTCGATCCAGTAGCCTGTTCTGCTTCGTCGCCTCTTACCCCGCGACTTGCCATCTGACTATTGATTCTAGTTAGGTTCGCAAAGTATTGAATGTAGCCGAGCCAAGAAAGCGCTTGGTTTGAGTATGCCGGTCCCGGAGGTGCGGATTTGGATGGAGGGCCTGGAACTTCGAAGTGGGGCTTCTTGCTTTGCTGTGCCTGTGTCTCAAACAACGGGCTGTCATCCTGCTTTCCCGGAGAAACGCTATCCAGGCTACTGTGGGAAGGTGTATTGGCCCAAGTGGCTGCATGTTCCAATCCAGTGATGTTATACTCCACAACTCGCAGGGTCGGGAAATAGTTCGGTACTACGCTGGGGGAAACCAACGAGACACTGTATCGTTCTGCAAAGGGTCCACCGATTCTTTTCAAGAAGCGCTTTTTCTGCTTCTTCTTGGACCCTTGGACCGATGTGTCATCATCGTCGAACCACGCGTCCATCGAAAAGCTTTTCGACGTGCCCGCTGGAAAAGACGGCAATTTCGACCAGTCTTTCCTGAGATTGGAGAGGTAATCGGAACGGGATTTCGTAGACAGCTCACCTGAGTCTCCAGCGCCGCCAAGATACGCGAAAGGCTTGTCGACATCGACGATATCCACCTTGTGACTATCCTGAAGCATGAAATGGTCGATATTCATGTGTCCGTAGACACTGCCCACCACAACGTCCCGGAACTGGTGAAGCCATAAGGTATACTTCTGCCAGCAGGACTCATCCCAGTTCCGCTTGGAGCCAGCCCGAGCAGGAGGAACGTGTCCCATGAGAATAGCCTTCATGTGCCTCCCGCGCAACATTTCAAGCTGCACCCGCAGCCACTCCATATGCTCGTAACCTGGTTCGGATCGCGCAGCGCAGCCATCGACGGCTGAATTCGAGTCGAAGAAGTACATTGTGTTCAAGCTGACCACAGCCAGCTTCCCGGGAATCACCTCGGAAATGAACCAGCCACCTTCGACGAAGCTGTGAAGCTGATGCTCGGGTATGAAATTGGACCAGATCTCTCTGTATTGCTTTGTCCATCGATTGGGGCCGGCCTTGAAGATGTTGTGAGGCATGATGTCGTTGTTGCCGAAGGTGGGAATAATCGGAATCGAGATACCTTTCACAGACCGTTCATCCTTGAAAGTCTCCACGAACTTCTTCGCCACCAGCTTATTCAAGTCGAGCACCTCCTCTGGTTCCCGGGGATTCTTCTCGTCGTTGTCGTGGCGAGCCGAGTCTCCAGTCCAAATAACGAAGTCCACCTTGCCCTTGAGGTTTTTCTCGATCCAGCGGAATGTTTCGTTGATCAGAGTGATAGGCGAGTCGCATTCGGTTCCTTCTGCTCCATAGTATCCAGCCGAGCCGTCTCCTCGATGACAGGCCCTGTCGGGTGACGCTCCGGATTCATAATATGAATCGGGATGTAAGTCTATCCTCAGTCAGAACCGCGCTCTCTTGCCTGGTATCTAGAAGGTTCGGACAAACCGGTTATGTGCAAGAAGCGGCCGGAAAGGCCGCTAGAGGTTGGCTCGGCATCGTCCTGCAGCTCGAGCTGAGGCGCACGCAAGAGCTCAGAGTTGCCTAGCAGTTGTTGATCGGAGAGCGGAAAGGCGCACGCGCACGTTGCAAGCAAGAAGAGCGCCGGAAGCAGTTGTGACGGAATCATTGGGAGAGAATGAGCTGGAAGGAGGAACGAAAGCCCCGACGATGCGGGTAACCGGTCTCAACCTCAGTCAGTAAGAATAAACATTAAAAGATAGAGCTAAGAGAGGATATAGATATAGGCGGAGGAGTGGTGAAAAAAAAAGAGATAGAGTGTGAGACTGTAATTATGGTAGCAATGATAATTCCTAGATTGAAAGAAATTGAGATTTCGACTTGATCGATCGCCCGTTAGGCTAAGCTGGAGACTAACGTCACGTCACTCCGTCCACTGCAAACCACCAAAGAGCCCAACCGGGGAAAGCGTCAGGTAAACCTCGGATAGCCTCAGGCCGGGACCCACTCCTTTCGACTGCTGCAAAAAAACCATCAACAGCATCGCGACTGTGTGCGCTGGTCTGCACATTATAAATATGTCTCTTTTCAACTCATGGTAATATGAGGGATTACTGTCAGCTGTTAGACCATCACCACCACCACCACCACTAACGGACCTAGTAGTGGCTATCGAACCTCGAACTAAGAATGCGCAGATGCAATTACTTCAAGCCGGAGGCGTGTGACCCTTGCGGAATGTACCCTAATGTAAGGTACCTGTAGCCTGTGTGATTCACTGATCCGACCACGTGCCTGCTTCTTCAAATAGGATTGTAGGACTTTGCATGTCCTGTTTGTTCGTAGTGCGGCTCCTGCTGCTTTGCAAGGTCCTCATCAGACGCGGTATCTGAGGTGGTGGTCAAGTGCACAAGTCAAGGGTGCAACTTGATAGGTCATCCTAATCATCATGAATCCAGACTAGGACTTCCGTAATCAATTTGTGTGTCTGTGGAGAATAGTGTGACAAGTCACTGTTTCAGCAAGCCGCTGCCTTTTTCCTGCCAGCGCAGAAGCGGAGCGAGCATATTTCGAATGCTAGAACGGAGTAAACAAAAACACATTTGAGAGGTTTTTCAACCGATAACCATTGACACTGATGGAGATGTCGTGACACACCAACGGAGATCAGTTTAGTCAAGCTAATCATCCGATCAATTAGAGCCTAGTAAACATTAGTCTAGAGCTGCATGGGGGATGAGCCACTCTGGAGGGCGATCTCCCCCTCCAGCGAGTGCGGGGCACTGCTGACTCCGAGCTTCCGCCGCGCAGCACCGACGCTCATCTACAACCTCCCCTCCCATTTATAATTCAGTCTCATCAAGTGATAAAGCATTCAATACACCATGTCTGGCTACCCTACCCTCCAACCCGCCTTTACGATCCAGGTGATTCCCATCCCTCAAACATAGCCCTTCTACCAACACGATCTAAACAAAGTCTCACGCGACAGGTCGTCATCGATGCGCCACTAGGCGTCGGTAAGCGATCTTCCACTCGTCACGAAGCCAGCCTAAAACAAAGCTAATCGTGCCAAAAGGCAGTGCCTCCCGGCAGAACAGCCTTCAGGTCGTGGTAAGCAGCTCCCTTGGCTTCTCGTGTCAGAGGATCGGGCGTCGTGCTAAACGCTGGACACAATCATGACACCAGCCCATGACCGGCGGCACCATCAAGAGCGAGCCTGGCTTCTCCCCCGCTCTCGATGCTGAGTTTGTCGGTGTTGGGAACGACTACATCCACGCGGATGCTGACGGCAAGCACTTGCGTCTGAACGCCCATGCGGTTGCTAAGTATGTGGCTGCTGCCCTTCTTGACCTTGATACAGCCGTTGTGTGAACCATACTGACCCTGACAGACCTAAGGATGACGCCGATGTATGTAGCTTTGCTGTCCAAAAAAGTAGGTCGGAAGTGGGAATCTGACAAGCTACTAATGTCAAACTAGCTCATCTACCTGAATTACACCGGGGTTGTTACATTGGCCCCGGAGGTCCAGGCTGTCTTTGCGGGCACCGCTGAGGATGGGTCGACGCCTTTTGGCAATGCTTGTGAGTCTATACCGATCTCTCGAGGGTACGGCGATCACTGATCTTAGCATATTACAGTCACCCATTTCACTTTCGAGGTATGTTTTGTTGTTGAAAAGGGCTACAGGATCGTCACCTTAACACAGATGAACAGACGGGCAGCGCGCGCTACAAGGACCTTGAAACCCGCGTCTTCGTCGCCCAGGGACGGTTCAACATCGAGAAGGGCAAGCCGCCTGTGGTCGAGTACCGGGTCAGCCAGGTCCTCCAGGGATAGAAAGGTTCCGACTCCCATCCCTAGCTGTTCATGCAATCATGCACACAGTTCGAGTAGCTTCGCAAAGGTGGATATAACATTCTCCATGAATAGACAACAGCGTCAAACCTCATAATCCATAAGATACATCAAACCTAGTCAAGACAGCACGATTCAATAATGCCCAGCCCACCTTATCTAGCCCCCACCCCGGAGAATACCAGGCAGGGACCTACCCCGACCCCCCAAGCAAAGGCCTCCTTTCATCATCACCACGACCACCCCGCAACTCATCCTCCTCATCCCCCAACCCAGACAAACCACCACCCCTCCTCGCCCAGGAAAACCCCAACCGCCGCCTCAAGCCCCCCAAGCCACCACCACTACCCCAACCAGCACCCTGATCCTCACCACCAGCCTCACCACCCCCAAAACCACAAGCCTTCCTCTCCTTCAACCACCCAACCAACCACTTCCCCGCCCACGCCAGAAAAGCCACAAGCCCAAACGCCGCCAACGTCCCTAGCACCCCCCCGACGCCCGTGAGGAACGTAATGGTGCTAACATGGCACCCGAACGGCAGCGCCCTCAGCTCCCACCGCTCCTTGGCACCCAGGGGACAGATTTCGGAAGACCCGAAGGGGGCCAGAATCGGCACCCTGGAGGGATTGGGCACGCAAGCTGAGGACTATATCCGTGTGTTAGTGAACCGCTGAAAGGCACCAGGCAGAACCCGGAAGATGAATGGGTTTGATGGGGAGAGTGTAGCCAAGCATATGCACAGTACAGCACAGGACCGTACCGAGTGACGAGTGGCACAGAAAGAAGAACTTACAATAGCGCACCAGCCACAGGGAAGATCGCCCTGTAGACAGTAGTCACATGACTGGCGGCGCCAGCATAGATAGAAGAGATGGTCGTCGGGGGTATCGACGGGGTGGGGTTGATGGGTGGTTGAGTTGGTGGCCATGGCTATGGCCAATGGGGACGGCACTTGAAAATGTCTCAGGTTTTATTTGGATGAAGGGATGGAGGGAGGGAGGGTCGGGTGAGCTTTGGGTGGGCGTGGATTAGTTATCATCGGGAGGTGCGGAGGAGAGTAGAGGAGGGTGTGGCCCCGGGTAGTTTTTTATGGAGGTGTTTATTTTGGGAAGTTTGGTCGTGCGGGGTTTCCCATACCACTATTCGACCCCTGTTTGTGTTTGTTAGCAACAAAGGTACGGGTGAGGTTCAGGGAACGTATTGTGTGAAATTTGGGGTATTTCTGTAGCTGCTTTTGGACTTGGTGGTGTTTTCGGTGATGGATTAAGGTTGTGACTGCTGCACATTGGCATCGGAACTCTCTTGTTTATTGTTGTCCTAGGAAGGTCGAGAGTAGAGTCTGCTAATCTGAACTTATAAAGTAAGATCCTATACCTCAGAGTAAAAGTATCATCCAGATGATCTATTTTGATGGAGGGAAAAGTGATATGGAAATAACATGGTAGAAGCCCGGCGCTCCTGCAGGAAATGCTATGATAAGACATCCTTCGAAAAATCCGATCGTAAATACATCGCATCAAACCACACGCTTGACCTGTATACCGCATACGGTTGTTAGATGGACCTCTGCGACCAGACAAACAGACTTGGACCTACCTCGAAGAATCTCTTCAGCCACCACACCTGGAAGACACCCTCTCCGATCAGCACAGCCAGCTGGAAGATACTCCACCACTTCACCCGGGCGTTGGTGCTCTCAGCGGTGTTCCGGTGCACCCGTTCTCTCACGACAATGTACGACTGCTCATCCTTGACCTGAGCCAGGGCCTCGGATAGTTTGCGGACTAGCAAAGGCGATTAGCTCACGGGGGCTCTGTTCCTCCGATGGACGAGCAAGTGCAATTGCAGTTTAGATTCCTCCTACCTTCTGTCTCCAAAGGGTCCTGCGCCATTTCGTGTTCCGGGACGTACACAATGCCATGGACGTTGAAGGACACCTCCTTGGAGTTGGACGACCATCCCTCGTTGCTGAAGCAGTAAACGTATTTTCCGTCCGCGTGGGCGTTGAACGAGTAGTCCTCCGACGAGATGGCATGCTTGTAGTACTGGCGGTTGTTCAGGGGGTCCTCAACCTAAAGGTGACAAAAAGAGTATATCAGCATTAGCTCCGAAGGATCCAGTCCACCACAGAGCCTGCGGGCATTCCCAGGTCTGTTCAAAACAGTCCCTGTCCCTCTCGTCCCCGACGGCGGAGGACCGGCCGTCGTGCCCCGAAGTCACGAAGAGTAAAAGCCATACCCAGAAATCGATCTCCAGGTTGCCACTGCCACCAAACTCCCGGTCGCCGACCTGAAACGTGACCGTCATCTTATCGTCCTTGTGCAGCGACTCGTGGAAGCATTCTCGGGAGTGAGCCTTGAGCTGGATGTTGTGTGCGGTCACGGCGCTGATCCACCCCAGCGCGGTGATCAACAGGGTCGTCGCGGAGAAGCGCATGGTGGGCGATTTGATCTTAACGTTTTCCGCCTGAATTAGCAAGGTCCGAGATGTAGGTATTCAAGCCCTGACAGGGAATCGTGGGTTGTTTGTGGAGGGTTGGGCCCGAGACGGTGTAGTCGTTGTTGGACTCCGGGACGCGCAAGGTGGTCTCTGTGCTGTGCTGGGAATTCGAGACGCTCGGACCACCTCTCAATCCAGCCGGCGCTAGTTCCCCTGGAGGTATTCTAGAACTATACACACATAACCTTAAGCAAGCTCTCTATGCTAGGTTTATTCGTATGTACTCTACCGAATCGGTTGAAGTTCCCAACTGTCAGAGAAGTTTTATCGGTCAGTTCGAGTTATTACGAATATACTTCCTGAGACCTCCGATACTGCGCCACATACAGGAGCTTTTCCATACGGTCAAACAAAATGCTATGCATGTTTTAGGTGAAGACGAATGAACATGCCCTGCGTAATGGATGATTGAACACAATGATAAGACATTGCAGATACTTAACGGAGTACCGCAGTATCGCAGGGACTTACTACGTTAATCAAAGATGCGGCCTTGATGTGAGGCTGAACCGGCCTTCTTAAAAGCCTCTCAAATCCTCTTGGGTTTCTTTCGCGCGTGGATACTCTGGGCCTGAAATTCAGGTGTTGAGAACTTGTCCCCTGGTACGACTGTACCTTTGACCATGCCTCTCTATATGATAGATGGAGAGCTTCACCGGTTTCCGCTCTGGTCTTTCTTGCTGGGTAGACTCAATGTCGAGTTAATAACCCGCGGTCGTCGAGCGGTGAGATAGACGACAGCTCTGTTTCCAGGCTATTTTTCCTCTATGTTTCCTAGCAGCTGACTTTGAGTCTTGGAATAGAGACAGAGACACAAGGCTGGGCGAGAACGGCGAATTCGACCTCTCGGAGACGGACGTCGTTGGGAGCTCATTGACTCATGTGGGACCCCAGATACAGCAAGCTTATTCCCTGACTCCTAGTTCCTAGAAAGCCCCGTCAACCAGAGCCAGGGGGCCCGCCTCCTCAAGGACCTCAAGGACCTCCGAGGCTTCCAGGGCCTCCAGGACCCCCAGGACTTCAGATTCTGATAAACAAAAGGGATTTAAAAGTCGTTATAGTGGCCAAGAAACCTATGAGCGTCGAGGGACTCGTACATTTGTGGGACCTCATAATAATCAAGAGCCTGCCGGGAATCAGGGGGTTCTTGAAGATCAGTGGCAGCCCCTTCGATATCAAGAGCTTCCCATCAGATATCAGTGGCTCGGACGTGCCAGACCTGGCGAATTTCATATTTGTCATGGCTTTTATGGTCACAGCTTGAGAAAACATCCGAGAGAGATCTAGTACTCTCAAGACCAGCTGGTCCCGACTCTGATTCTGGAGCATATCTATGACTTTCTACAATGACCAAGAATTCTCAATATTAAATGTCAACGGTCAATAGCAACTAGCTATGGTCGGTATCTGTGTGTCGAGGAACGTCGTTTCACTGAATTGATACGTAGCGAGGTGGTATGAAATTCAGTTCCATTTGAAGGTCGGAAGATACTCCGACACTATTGCTCTGAATAAGCGCGGTCAGTCATCAAAGGCAGCCCACCGGTCTCGCGCCAGCGCCTTCGAATCAATGACCTGCAACGTTAGTCGGCGACGGAAGTTGCCGGAGCTGGAGCCGACAAACATAGTATTTTTGCGGGATTTCTTTTTGAGGTCCAGTTCAGCTTCCCAAATTTTCTCGACTATCCAGATAGTGTCCCTCCAAGGTTCGCACCAACGTGTGTATGCGTTCGAAGTAGTTGTCGTGACATCACTTGAGAGTGGAATGACCCTCTCTGCATTGTGGTTGAACCAAGGTTGAAGCATAATGTTCTCGGTTGTCCACGTTCTCGGCCCTCCGGTAAGACAAAGACTTTCCAGACGACCCATCCGACTGGCATACGACAGGGACAATTGGTGGTATTGGTTGAATGAGTATTCATAAATTGGCCGTGTCATACTTTTGAGGTGCCTCAATGTCAGTGCCCGAGTTAATCAACCTAGTTGAATGGGCAGAAATTGTATTTGATCATCAAATTAGGATTCTAGTGGTTGTGAACGATTGTTCTTTTAGGGGTAGTGGAAATGAAGTCGATCAGCCTGATTGCATCACAGTGAAATGGGAGAGAGAGACTGGTTCAATCAGTCGTCTACTTTCCTCAAAGGGCTCAGTTCCCAAGTCTAGGCCTTAGCGTTTGGTGGCGGATCGGCGGAGGCTACAGCCGAAAGAACCCCCAATTTAAGAATTGAGCGCAAGGGCGTCCAGGGATTAACGGGCGCTTGGCGGCTTTGAGTAAGGCTCGCGGAGTCCCCGAAGCAGGAAGCGGACCCTGTTCATCCTCCTCCAGACTCCCCGGGAAATCCCCCCAAGTGCAAAGGTCCACCCATAGTCTTATTTCCCTTCTGGCCGTCAAATGGATGTCACTTCCACGCTCATTACACAACGCACTGTGGGTTTCCGACAGGACCAGTCTTTTCCTACTCATTGGTTGTAGCAGACTGATCCTCATCTCTTATTGGAGGTTTACCACAATGTGAATGCATGAATTTGCCTCACACCAACCAGCTGGAGCGTCCACGGTTGTTTGCTCTCATCACACTGATCCATTTATTCATCCCACATTGAATCGCTCCACTGCACTTCCTGTTCCCTGACGTACTGCGCAGTGCTTTGTGTTCTTATAATAACTCGGTCAATCCCTCCCCCTTTACTCCGTCAACCCCTCTATCTTCTCACCCC
>WOUI01000565.1:0-16472 GCA_012184565.1 Aspergillus floridensis | reverse complement strand
GGTGGGAGAGGCAGTTTGGGGGTATGTGGACTCTATGCGCTGTACATACGAAAGAGCTTTCTTCACATCTTCCACCGGGATCACCCCTTCCTTTTCGTCGGGGAACTCATCGATCTCGTCGTCAACAACAAATAAGTGAAAAACTTCCTTGATCTCGCTCTCTTCGGCGGCGGTGATGTCGTTCTCCTTGGCGAGTTTGGATTGTCGCGCGCGTTTCGGGGCGGGGGTGGAGGAGGTTGCGGTGGTTGGTGGGGGGCCGCGTTTGCGGGCTTTGGGAGGCTGGTGACGGTGTTCATAGGTTAGGAATTTGGTTCGGGAGTTGAGTTTGGGTTAGGGGGGGGGGGATGCGCTACCATGTTGTGAGGATGTGAGGACGGAGAAAAGAATGCGTGGGCGCAAAGTGGTGGAATCTTCAGTAGAATCGGAGTTGGAGAAGATGAGGAGATGATGTCAAAGAAATGCCATGGGCGCGGGGGAGCCGTTGATTGGTGGAGGAGTTGGAGGGCAACCACGGAGACCCTTTCAAAGGTTTCGGTCTTTTTTCACTTCTCCCGAGTCTCTTATGGAGATGATACATATATATGATACATACATACACACTAAGCAAGTTACTTAGTACATCTGACTACGCTGTAAGTTTTGACATGAGCATCTTCATCCGGATTTAATCGTCTATTCCACTATTCCACCGTCTTCAAGAATCTTTCCCCTTCCATCTCGTGACTGCCTGCGGCTGACGTAACCGCAAGGATGCCTGCTCCGATCTACACGCCTTAAAAGAGCAGATCGAACAACCCCAGCACCGTTTACAGAGTCCTGTCAACCAGTCCACTCATCATGGATGTTGAGCTGTACGTCTATGACCTTTCCAAGGTGGTTCTATTGATTCTGAGTCTTGGTGCTGTCCAAATTACTGACACATTCTCCCACAGGGTCTTGCGCGATTGGTAAGTCATGTCGCTCAGCAGCACGTGCATCGTGTCTAATGCAAGCATCGCTCCCCCCCCCTAGTATTCCATGCCCTTGACTGGCACCCAAATTGATGCCATCTACCACACCTCGCTGGTCCTCAATGGGGTCGAGTACTACTACGGCCAAGGCATCCAGACGGCTGTCCCCGGTAGCACACACCATGGACAGCCGATGGAGAAGCTGCATCTGGGCCAAACGGAGCTCCCCCTGGATGTGATCGAAGAATACATTCAGTCCATGGCAGCAATCTATACACCCGAGGTGCGTGCGTGCGTGCGTGTCATGCTTCTTGCATTATCCACAGATCAACAGCTAACACCCTTTTCAGTCCTACGATCTCTTCCTGCATAATTGCAACAATTTCACCCAAGACCTGGCCATGTTTCTGCTCGGGAAGGGCATCCCGGAACACATCCAAAACCTCCCGCAGACCTTCCTGAGCACTCCCTTTGGGCAGATGATGAAGCCACAGATTGAGATGGCCCTGCGTGGTGTCACTCAAGGCACTGGTACAGACGGTGCTCAAGCGCCGCCCGCCTCCAGATCAGCAGCAGCAGCTGCGACCCCCGCCCAAGAACCCTCCTCGCCGCCGGTTACCCAGGGCGTGGTCCGAATGGCAAGCAGCCTGGCCCAGCTGGAGCAGCACCTCACCGCCGCCTCCCAATCATGCGCTGTCATCTTCTTTACCTCCGCCACCTGTCCGCCCTGCAGGATGGTCTATCCCACGTACAACGAATTGGCCGAGGAGGCCGGGGACCGCGCCATCCTCATCAAAGTCGACATCAGCACGGCGATGGACGTCAGCACGAAATACCGCGTACGCGCCACGCCCACCTTCATGACCTTCCTCAAGGGCCAGAAGGTCGACGAGTGGTCCGGCGCCAACCCGGCGCAGCTGCGCGGCAACGTGCGCCTGCTGCTGGAGATGGCCACCCCGACGCACCGTCACCGCCAGCTCCATCTCCCCAGCTTCCAGCGTCACCTCCCCAACTACGTCACCTACAAGAAGATCCCTCCACTCGACAAGCTCCGACAGAAGCTCCACCCCCACACCGACGACTCCACGCTGACCTCCATCCTCGACTTCATCCAACGTCGCTTCATCGCCACCAGTCCTGACTCTGCTGGTGCCGCCGACGTCGCCCTACCAACATCCCTGCCAACCTTCGGCCCCTACCTCCAAACCACGTTAGGCACCCTCACCCCGGAGAGCCAATTCGCCCTCGTCGACCTCGTCCGACTCCTCTTCCTCGACCCCAGGGTATCCGGCTGGTTCGCCGCCGAAGACCCGCACCACGAGCTCCTGCGCACGCTGCTGTCTTCGGCCAACAGTTCCGCCGCCACCACCCCGTACCCCCTCCGCATCACCCTCTGCCAACTCGCCTGCAACCTCTTCACCACTCCCCTCTACCCCGACCACTTCTTGTCGTTGTCCTCTCAAAACAATGACCCGCAAATCCTCCCTCTCCTCCTCAACCTCACGACCGCCTCCCTCCTCGACCCGCACCCGAACCTGCGCATCGTCGCCGCCTCCTTCGCCTACAACCTCGCCGCGCACAACCACAACGCCCGCTTCGCCGGCCGGCCCGACCCCCTCCCCACGGAGATGCAGGTCGAGCTCGTCGCCTCGCTGGTCGAGGCCCTCGACCGGGAGACCCAGAGCCGCGAGGCGGTGCACGGGCTCCTCTTCGCGTTGGGCTTGTTGGTGTACGAGGCGCCCGAGGACGGGGAGGTCGTCGATCTCTGCAAGGCGATGGGGGTGCGGGAGATGATTGCGGCGAAAGGGCGGGTCGTCGAGCTCCGGGGCGAGGAGGCGTTGATGCGCGAGGTCGGGGAGGTGTTGCTGGGACGGGGGCTTTAGAGGGTTTCTTACTGCCTTAGAGAGGACTCTGTATTCTGTTCAGTTACTAGACTAGTCTCCTTAATCATTTTGTCATTCTCACACGTGCTAGAGGGAGAGAGGGGGAGAGGGAGCCGGGGATAACTTGGACACAGATTTGGAGGCGTACAGAATCAGCTGAGGTTGTCAGGGAATATCAGTCACTACGACTCGTCTGCATCTCCATCTCGCCCCGGTACGGTTCACAAATTCTGCCTTCTATATCGCGGTAACGACACAGCTATCACCTGAGATACCTCGATAACCAGCAGCGGGATAGCGAGCACTGCCTGCTTACGAAGATAGGCTCCTCCAACCTTTCCGACTATAGGAAGAAGATGAGGTTGGGTGGGACCACTCGTTTTCTTACTTTGAATTTAATCTCTGCCAGTAGTATTCAAGGAACGAAAGTATCAAATATGATGTAGTTCTTCACTTCTTATCCAGTTGCAACCTGGGTCTGCTATCCTAATTGCCTGTCCTATCCTATCCTATCCAGTAAAGCAAAGCAAAGCATAACAAAGCATCATTAATCGCTAGGGTATGGTTCGCCGAGCTATGCAGTTTCAAGCAAAGTAACGCTGGAGCTGTTCTGCGTAACACGCTCGGGGGTATGGGGCTCGAAAATAGAAAACGAAAAAAGAAAAAAGAAAAAAAAAAAAGCAAAAGTAAAAAAGAGGCATACATACATGACGGGGTATCTAATCATCCGACGGACGCTTGAAGAAAAAGACGCTTGTGGGCAGATGATAAAAAACAAAATAAAAACAACAAATCAGGTAATCCAGCTGATGGTGAGGAAGTAGCGCCTCTTATCCCGAAAATAGTAAACTTGGAACATTAGAAAAACCCCATGGGTATAACCGGGAAAACATAAGGAGATAGAAAAAAGAAAAAGATGATAATCAGGTAAGAGCGAGACACCGCCAACACCGTCGCGACAACGCATAGAAAATGAAATAGTTAAGAAGGTGGTGGTGGGTGGTCAGGTAAATCTTGTAGATAGGGAGATTAGAATAAAATCGAGGAATGCGCGGTATCGATCGTT
The DNA here is from genome assembly GCA_012184565.1 of Aspergillus floridensis. Classification (NCBI taxonomy): domain Eukaryota; kingdom Fungi; phylum Ascomycota; class Eurotiomycetes; order Eurotiales; family Aspergillaceae; genus Aspergillus; species Aspergillus floridensis. The sequence goes on along the minus strand of WOUI01000565.1, from coordinate 12,573 downwards.
ATCTCGCCTCATCGCATAGTCGTCTGGGACTGAAGTCCGCAAGTCCGAGTGAGAGTATCAAAGCGCATGCCAGTCAGTTCTCAATGAATGAGTCACTTCACTTGATCAAGGCAAGGTAGGTAATGCGATCAGAGCGTGTCCTGACATTGGCGGTGAGATCGTGCGGATTGATAGGCTCAGCCAGCAGTGCAAAGCCCTGTCCGGCGTGCAGGGGGTGGTGTGCGAGCCTTCGGGGGAGTACGGGCGATAAAAGAAGTAACGAAAGGCGAAAGGAGGGGTTGCGGTTGCTTTGATTTTCGAATTCAATCAAATGCGCCGACAGCGAAGGGGAAATTAGATAATCAGGCAGCCAGCGCTCGGGCACCAAATCAGACTGCGTGGTTGGAAACTCCGGGCTCCAGGCTGTCAATTCCGCCCGCCGGCTACGGCGCGTAGCCCCAGGCTCGCGCACGTGCGGCTCTCACTGTCGTCATCGTCATCTTCGCCTTGTTCCCGGAGGATGAGAAATCCCCGTTCGAGAATAATCGGATGCAGCGCGCCTTGTGATGCTCACACGCCTGAATTTCTGTCGGAGAATCCAGCCTGACTGGTTGGAAGGGAGAGAAAAGAGCCTGATCATCTGGCCGAAATCCAGATCCAGAGAAGGCGAAGAAAAAGAAAGTTGAAGAAAAAGTAATTAAGAGGATGTTGAAGAAAAAAAAAAGAAAAAGGCCCGGATGCGGATCGCTGATCGCATATGATAGAGCCCAATAACTGCGGATAGATCGGCGCTGATCATGCGACAGCCCTAATCTCCGCCAAAACAGACCGTGGGAGGGGGTATCGAGAGTGAAACATGCACAAGAACGCTGAGATATGAGATTGATGTTACAGAGAAGGTCCCGGCGGGCACCCTCTTCCGGTCTCTAGACCCGGCAAATAGTTGCCTTGGTCCCAGAGGTAGTGCGTCTTTTCCGCTCGGGAAGGGCCTTGCGTTTCTTGTTGCGTTTGGCGTTCTCGCGCTCGGTGGCTGCCATTTGGGCTACACGCATCGCCTGCTGGGCTCTGGCATGTGCTTGTACTTGGGCCAGGAAACGCGCGCGCTGGGCATCCTCATCGGCTGCAGCGCGGAGCATCTGAATCTGCTGCTCGGTTGTCAGGTCCATGGCGGGATCCTGTGCTGCGGACTCCTCATCAATGGCGCTGTCGGAAGGCACATCGGAACCACTGGGGAAGAGATCCTCATCTGACAGGTAGGCACTGGCGGTCGACCCCTCGGAATCGGCACTGAGTAGCGATGGTCGGTTTGGCCAGGAGGGGAAAGCACACGAGTTGTTCAGTCCATAGCTGCTGGAGAATGAGCACTTGCGGGGAGTGATGTCGAGCAGAGAGTCGCTGGGAGACGGAGGTGGTGGAGGCGGCAACGAGCTAGGCGAGCAGGAGCTGCCATAGCTGAAGCTGAAGGAAACTGTCTGGGTGCTGGTCGTGGCCTCACTCAAGGAGGAGCGGACACTCGACTGGTTTTGACTCCAAGGAAGTAGGGGATACATGGCTGTGTGTTGAGGTCTGATCTGCGAATGGAGGATTGGATAGGTAAGTTGATGATCCCGGTCGCAGAGAAATATTCAGAGCGTGTTGTTGTTTGTTTTTTTTAGGGTGATGATGGTGGTGGTGGTGGTGGTTGTTGTTGTTGTGTTGATAGAGTGGAGAGTGGCGAAGAGGAAGGAGGGAGATGAGAGGAGTAGATATAGAATGTGTGGAGAATGAGAAGATGATCGACCTTGTGGAGGAGGAGCTGGGGAAGTAAATAAAGCTTGGAGGGAGGAGGGATCAACGATCACCACCGTCAGGTTGGGAGCAAATGGCGGAGAGTAGAGTTGGAGGTGAAGGTGATGTGTATGTGGATGAGCACAAGAAGCCAAAGTACTTGTATAAGAAGAAAGAAGCAGGGCCAGATCGATCGGGGGTAAGAGGCGTCTTTGGGTCTGGACTCCCTTGCATCTCCCAACAGATAAGGCGGGGAGGGAGGGGGGTTGGCAGCGATGGATCTTCTTTTTCCTTTTTTTTAAAAAAAAATCCTTTGATTTTAATTTATTTTATTGTCTTTTAATTTTTAGATTAAAAGAAAAATAAAATAAAATAAAATCGAAAAGGGAAAATAAGAAAAAGAAAGGGGGGGTCAAAAAGAAATGACCGAAAGAAGAAATATTCAGGGAAAAAAGGGCCCCACGGGATCAGTTCGCACAAAACAAATGCGTCCAGCGACCAGTTTGGAATTATCCGCCAGCTGCAAGTCAAGCGCGGCGATCAGGCGGAGGTCGACAGGGAGGAGAAAGTAGCAGAAGGAGAAGAAGTTGTCCTAGAAGTAGTCCCAGAAGTAGTCCCAGAAGTACCAAAGCCACGATCTTCACGCGTCGTGTTGTTGATGTTGACGTTGATCTTGATCTTGATCAAGTCTCCAAACAGTCGGATCCTGACGTAGTAACTGGTCCAGTAGACATTGATTTCCCTCTTGGGAAGAGCAACAAAAGTACATTGGATAAATAATAATGAACAAGGTGAAAGGGTGTGTGTGTCTTCGCGATGAATCGTTTGCAGGTGGACTCGATCAATCTGACAACCGACCCTGGTCAATTAGGCGTGGGATCTATCACTTTTTCCTTTTCGCATTTCATTTTTCAGACCGTGGGCACCCTTTTTTCGGGGGACGGATTTATTTATATACTAAAGCTTTTTGTTTTTCTTTCCACAGCAAAAGTTGACGGGCCCGGGGAAGATCGGATCGGATTCCAGGCCGTGGGGGTGGAAATGGAAGAGAAAGTCAACTGTCAAAGAATGCTGATGAGTCAAAGGTGCAACTTTTAAGATTAGTTACCGATGGGGCTTTCCGGATTTACTCATGGATCGTGATTTTGCCGTATAGGTATTATTTTTATTTCTATTATTTTTATTTCTATTATTTTTATTTATTTTATCTGCTCTTAACCGGTACTTCACTACTCCGTACATCTTTCCGATCAACACACTTCCCCCCTCTCATGGACTTATTTTCTCCGCCACCCCCAAAATAAAGCTGACAGTTCACACAACACGAGTCCAGTGAACAGACAAGAGTACCAACCGACAATGATGGTATAGCACAGCTGACGGCATGGCATGGCATTGCATTGCGATCAGAAACATCGTCAGGTCTTCAGGACTGGCAATCGATAGGCGGCCCCCTCTACATTTCAGCCCATGTTTCAGAGCTCAGGGGGAGAGGAGGGGGAAAGAGAACCGAGGGAGTACGGAGTAGTTGATCCATAATTCCTACCCAATGGACCCGTAGTAGAATTGATGGTGGTCTCACTCCAACCCCATCAGCAGTCCCAATAGCATTGTCTTCATTATCAGCAGCAGCAGCAGCAGTATCATCATCATCATCATCGTCACCACACTGACCCCTCGACAACGTAAGTACCTACTTTTTACATCTCGGATCCCGCGATAACCTCAACCAGGGGGTCGGATGGCCAGGCTTGGTGGTTTTGGCGGTTTGGGTTGTCGTGCATCGTAATGGGATCTTGCGGTCTATTTGTCGGTGTGTGAAGGATGTCCAGCTGTTCATTCAAGCTTTAAAGCCCTCTCGCTCGCTTTGACTATTTTACTACAGCTCAAACAAAAAGACGCCTCGCCTCGTCTTGTCGCCGGCATCCTCTCCCCCCTTTCCCCTATGATGTCTGTCAATCAAATCAATAGGCCTCAAGGTTTCACCGCTCCTAATGTTTGACATCCACATTTGGAGGTTGGGTGATGTGCAGCATTTTGGGGGGAGGGGGGGTGGTGGGAAGGGGGGATAAGAGACATACATATCCGCCCGCTGTAAGTCAGGATGGGGGTGGAGGTAATGTACTCACATGTATGTATGTAGGTACATGCTTTTAGTGATAACGGTGGGGAAGGGCGGGGAGGGGGGATAGAGCGTTTACTTTTGTGGCACCTTGAGGCTTGAGCATCCCAGGAAGTTTCAAACGTGTTTAGGCTGGGGAGAAACGAATGGTGGTTGAGGTATAACAACACATAGCGTGCATGATCCGTCCAGATGGTGATGCGATCGAGTCTTTCCCAGAGACCCTTCCATCTGGCGGTCAGTCAGGCAAACATTGGTGGTGGTGGTATTTTTGTCGCTTTGTTGCTTTGTCGCTTTGTCCACGGCAATGACAAACACGACTCGAGAATTATATCGACTCGTGCGCTGATCGCGAGAAACGTGAAAAAGGAAAAAAAAAAAAAAAAAGATCATCTTCAGCAGAGATGTAAGTCTAGCCCTTGGTGGTGGGAATTAAGGAAGAGAAAGACTCGGTCCTCACCCCAATGCGCGGTATCCGCCCGGCTATTTCCTTAAGCCCTGCTTATGTGGTGTTCCTCCTAGTTGTCCGGTCGTCCCCTGGCTGTATTGTATATCCAACCATGGAGTTGTGGTCTCGACCATGGAATCTTGAGGTACACGAACCAGAAAGGCTTTACCCGCTGTCAATAGACATTAGTTTGATGTATTGTGATTGTTTAGCATCTGGCACGAACCGACGGGGAGCCAGAACAAAGAAAGTTCTGGATACCCGTTCCCCAGTTTAGTGACTGACCCACCATCAGGTCCCATCCGTGAATCCATGAATAATCCATATGATGGCTGCCCAGTTGTGGAGTAATGACTAACATCTACGTACTCAGTAGTTACTCTTGTGCCTGACTTTGTTTCCCCCTTTTAATATTACTATAGGAGGCCCGCAGTCAAATGAACAGTGCTCAATTCTTTCACATCATCATTATGCTTGGTATTGGCAATTGTCACACTAAACATCAAACCAACATGAGCAGACAACACTCCCCCATCTGTGAGCTTACTATGCCTGCCATTCCGACCAGACCCTGCGCAATGCTCGGCTATCTGCATATAAGCATCACCTGCTTGTCCTCTGCCACCCCCAAACTATGCGGACAGTGCCAGCGGCCCCTCATCCTCCCGTCCAAGGCTGTTTTCCCCGGGGCTGATTGATTCTACTGAGTACTGAGCACCACCATCTTCACATGAGTCTGGGGCCAGAGGCGGAGCCAGTCCACGGACCACCACCACCCCTCTAGAGTCGACTGGGTCCTCCTCCGTTTCAGCCACGAACAAGTCCTACCTAGTACTTCCTACTACGTATACACTCCGTAGTTCCCACCTCATCAACTAGCCAACCCGCCAACCCGCTGCCAACATTGCGAATGAACAGTACTGTACAATCTCCGTGCGGAGGACCGGCGCGGAAAAGCGCTTCCAGAATGAGAATTTTGCCGTGTGACATTACCGGGGGAGTAGGAATAAATCCCAGAGTGTGGCTAATTACAGATGACCTAGGGAAAATGTCCTTTTAGCCCCAGCCCCGACCCGACCGAACTAGCCGACCGTTTGAAAAGAGAAAAGGTTTAGGAATGCGCGGTTGATCATCGTCAACTCGGAAGTTGACTCCCACCCCTGGTACGTACGTACAGTATTCCGGTAAATCCAGACTAAGCCTACGGGAGTGTACCATCGGGGGAGGGGGAGGGGGAGGGCGGTGGTTGAACTCGACCAGGGGTGGTCAGGGTCAGTCACACACTTTTAGGCGGTTAGACGGGTATTTGGCGGCGGTACGCTGGGGTGTAGTTTGCGGGAGAGACGGACGGCGGGGACGGATGGGTGGGTGTTGGTTTATCCATGATCACTAAACCACTCCTCGGTCCCCTTCCCTTTGTCTACCTATGTGTGCCTTGGTGCTGGAATTGATACTATTGAAACTTTCGGAGAAAGGTGGGAAGTCCTTTTGTTTCAGGTGATTGTTGTTGGAACCCCAAGGGGTCTGTCTGGTTCGGTCGCATGGTTCGATTTGCTTTGTTATTCAGGTTGTTGATTTGGCAATGCTTTGATGCATTGACCCTGAGAGATTCAATCGATTTCGACCAGTAGACAGTCAAGTCTCGATATATACATCTATCATTGTCGACTAAGGCGACAAGATCATGGTCGAATCCAGCACGGTGCAGCAGAAAAGATCGAATCTAGATCGCTTCGCATATGTACCCCTGGACAAAAGGACACCCCTCTGACCAGTCGCTTGATCTCTAGGGTTCCCCGGCTTCAGATTGCCGGCATGTTGGTGATGCAACACCAAAAAGAAACAAACCAGGCACCAAAGTACGGAGCTGAACACCAGTCTGCAGTACAACAATCTCAAAATTCCAGTTCATTGACTATAGGCACCGTACCTGATTTCTTTGTGATTGATTGACAGATTAAGCGACCGGGTGGTTTTCTTTCATTGACGAAGACAGAATGTGCCAATGGCTGACTATCACAGTACACTATTCGACGCCATCACCACCATCTCTTTCAAGATGAATCTTGTCATGTGAGCCTTCACTGGCAGGAACAGTAAAATCGGCGCGCCACAGTCCCCCAAACCTCGGCTACGACACGCAAAACACCTGACTTGAGTCGATTTTGTTTTTAACTTTCGATTTTGTTTTCTTTGAGCCTTGACCGACGGACGGGTAAAGGGTTAAAAGCACCCGTGGACGGCTCTAGATTCTCGGGGTTAATTTCCCCGGGAGCATAAATCCCCAAAAATTCCTCCAGTTACATGTCATGGACTTCATGGACACAGAGAGGACGAGCTTGAGGGGCTCGAATAGCTATCGATCACGAATCGTTTCAACTCTGATCTTCGATCAATCAGCCTGTAATTCGATGATTGTTAGAGGGGAAGAAAAAGCCTAAGGTTAAACCGCAGTCAAAGTACGGAGCTGAGTTAAAAAAAAAGCACTTGCCGGCGGAAGCAACTGCTTCAGTTCACTGCACTTGCACCCCCCATGCCCCGCGGATGGGCGGAAGCGCCTCCCGGCGATCGAACCGCTGCATCGGATTGCCCCACAAACACAAAAGCACACACACACCTTTTCCCCCTTTCCGGCTCCCTCTTTTTCCCCCCTTCGATCCATTTTACCACGCTCGGGTGCAGGGATCGTCGTCGCGTTCCCGATTCGGTAATATTATGAGCTCCCCCGGGCCCCCTCCGCCCTACCTATCCAACCTCTATTTGCGAGAGAAGAAACTTCGCGTTTGAAACAGAGAAACATTTGACGGAGGAGAAAAGTACCATAGGTACTGGTCGACGGGTAGACCCGCGGAACAGCGGCTACAGTTCACCGTCTCCAGGAGCCCGGGGAGCAACGCAGATGCGTGACTTGTCTCTAGGGGGGTTCCCCTTCCGTCCATTGTCTGCTGTGTGATCACCGTCATCATGAGTTCGGGGATGGGGTTACGTCAAGGGAGTGAACGGGGGGAAGAAGGAAGAGAGGGATGCGACGTCTGTGGCTTGCAGGAGGGGAGATATCTAGCTTGAATCAGTTGTCATGCGGCCGACAGATCGATCCTCAATAAGGATGAGAGAGCACGGAGTACAACAACTGTGACATTCTACTCCATACCTATCATGAGGTATATGGCTGATTCCAATAACGTTTGATGACGATTTCCGCTGTCCATTCCACTGGGGGATGCACATTCCAACCCCAATGGATTACTGCCTTTTACTTCTTTCGCCCAGTGTACTGTACATATGTACTGCATATGAACTGCGCGCCCACCGCCCACCACCCACCGCCCATCGCCTGTGTATGCATGTATTGTACCGTATCTTTTGTATGTGCATGTACAGTAAGCACACACAGGTATGCTGCCTATCCTCTAGGTTCAGTACTTAATCTGTCGATCAGTGTGTATGCTCACCAAATGAAGTACGAGCGAGGGATCAAAGTACTCCAGGCTCCAGAATGCATTGCTGCCAGATGGCACACAGCACACAGCACACAGCACACAGCACACCGTCCGGTCAATTGGTATAGTGCATGATACGTCTCCACTCTAGTACATCCGCGTTCTGCAAGCCCCTCGACATTCCAGACCTTCTGGTCTTCCCTCCCCGAGTCCGAATGGTATTCTCACTGGCAACTCCAGCGATCTGATTTTCCCCCAATCGGTTCGATCCATCGCCTGAAATTAATCGATTGGTCGATGGAACCGACCGGCCCATCGCTTTCCTTAACCCATCATCCCGGATACCCCCTCCTGCAGCTTGCCCGCGCTTCCCCCCGTCCACTCCCGTCCACTCAATCCACACCATCCACACTTCTTCATGCAAGGCATGCCCCTCCAGGCTTACGTGGTGAGGAACTGTGCCACCTCCAGATTGGAAGCAGCCCATGAGCGGTGGTGAAAAGGTACCGCTCCCCCAGAAACGAGGGATGGGGTGTAGTGTGTACCGACTACCTCTTCCCAAGCAGTGTCCACCACCGCCAGGACGTGTACAGAGTACGGGGATACCTCCGTACCTCATCCCCCTTCCAAGTCTCCCCCTCCATCCCGCAAAGGCGGTGCGCCGCCTCTGCAGGGACTCGGCAGAAAGTCGTTTGATTTCCAAGGTTCCAAGCTCCTATTTACCCCTCTCTCTGAAGAGGCGGTGATTCACCGCTCCATCGAGTATTGGCCCTGGTGCTGCCATGCTACAGTGTAGTACTTGAAATAGGTTTGAGAAAAGGCGGTAGGCAGGCTTTGCCAATCTAATCACGACAGACTGTGTGTTATCTTTAGAACCGTGCGCTTCGAGGTGATGCATCGCATCGTTTCCGCCCTCTCGTTTGAAGACAGACCTCCCTCGTTTCGTTGCCTGACAAAAAAGCTCGGGACTTTTGTTTGCGTGTGCACACTGGCCAGAGCTCCTCCCGACCGGGGGAGTGTGGAAGACACATCCATAGAATGCAGATGGAACATCGGGGAGAGAGGGATCAATGCGCATGGGTAGCCGGGTTACTGGATGTAGACTCCTCACGACGATTGTCGATGCATATCATATTCTATTAGCAGTAGCAGTAGGAGCTACTAAGCTAGAAGACCTTCACCAGCCACAACCACGACCCCATCCGGCCCACTCACGGCTTTGTTCGGAGGTACTAGCACGGAGTAACTTACAGAGAACGCAGAACGGAGTACAGGGAGTGCGTACCCCACAGAAGCCTGCCCCTTTGGGACGACGCAGCATGGGATGGATCATGGAGCACGCAGCACACATACCACCACCCACCCTTTGGGCGCGACCGGGGCACACGGGAAAGGTGTGTGCGCGGTGCGGTGCGGACGGACCCCATGAATAAGGTATCAACTAGGTTTTCCATCCCTCGCAGCGGATTCTGTTCCGCCGGGAAGGACGGGGAGGGAGGGTTCGCGAGATCCCCCTCCTGGGTCGCTCCCAGCCCAACCCCGGGTACCCGGGTGGCGCCCGGCGGGTGGGGGGTGGGGGTGGAGTGGAGCGGTGGAGTAGTGGGGACGGACGATGGTCATGAGCACTAAAAAGCACCGTAAACATTTACTACACCAAAATTAATCGCGCGGAGACAGCTTCCGCAGGCTAAGGGCGATCATCGAAATGTGGCGGCGGGATCATGATACGTATCATATCTGCTTCTAGGAGCTTGTACCAATTTCGACTCAGTGTAGCCTACGGGGCCCGTCCGAGCGCATGCCCGGCCACATGAGTGGAAGTGGATTCCCTCTCTGATCCGATTCCGGGATCGAGCTCCAACAAGTAGAATGAGGTATGCCCATCACCCACTCTCACCCCCTTCTCGCTCCCCCCCCCCCCTTATCCCCCACATACGGTACAACCGAAAGGGAGAGGTGCCGGCCTTATTTTGTGCAGAAATCCCGCTCCCCTCTTGGAAAAAAGGAAGGAGTATCCGACATCCGGGATTGACTGGCGCATGGATGTACATACCGGTAGCATGTGGCTTGCGTTTTCGTCCGTACTATTGCGTATGGGGCGCTGCGGAGCTTGCATTTGGTAAGTTTATCATCTGGAATATACTGAGGGGAAAGTACACTACACTACACTATCTCATTTCGCTCAGCATTGGGTTTGAACAGGTAGATAAACTTCTGGATAAGCTGCCGGAAAACAGGTTTATGTACTGTACTGTACAGAAAAGATGGAAGACTATCGAAGTCTGTATGTGATTATGCAGGAAGTACATGTACATCCGGTAGAGTGCTATCCACATACTATGGATATAGATACTAGTCTACGAAGATAGAAAAAGGCTAAGCTCTCTTGATCGCCACCCAGGCACAGCCACAGCCACAGTTGGTTAGCAGTGTGTAGAGTACTTCGTATAGTATATGAGGTAGTTATCCCGATGTGTCCATTGCCCGAACTCAATAGACCGATTGCACCTGCATCTCGTGTCTGCTCCTACATATAGCAGATACTCTGTCGTACTCTGTTACGCAGTCACTCGGCTACTCCGATTGTTTGTAGCATAGCAGCCCGCCATGTTGTGTGTCGAATTCAGGTATTAAAGGTATTGACAAAAAGGCTGACGCGGGGGCGGAGGAGCGGCTGAACCCGAGACATCCTATTATTATGTGTGACCCAACCAACCCGTTGCCACATCGAGACCATCAACCCCAGACCCAAATGGGGAAGGAGGGGAAGAGCGCGGGCGGGCGCGGCGACCGGCACCGCGAGCGGGCGGGCGGGCAGCTGAACAATGCCGTATCTTACTGAGCACAGCGCCTTCTCCATGCGGACGACAATCGGGGATGGCGGGTTGGACGGTGTAACTGTAACCGTCACGGTAGGGTCATAAGCCAACTCAAGTAACCGGGGGGAGTGAAGTGATCATGGATCGCAACGAGGTCTTCCTGTTTTAGTAACTCGTGCGGATGTTGGTGGTGCGGGTGTCAGCCGACGACGGGGGTTGACTCTGACTGTCATCTATGAGTAATGTGCTTGAGGGAGGGTGAGTGAGTGAGTGAGTCTTAATGCTCCTACTTCATTGAGACCGATATCTCCCAGTCAACTCGGTTGGACACACTGCTCGGCAGATGATTACCAATCTTTATGGTAGGTGACTGACTACCCCAAACGGGCCCCGGGCCAGCTTAGATGACTACCGAATTAGTGCTGTGCATACGGTACTGGGTGAATCAGCGAGTAAGCCTGTCGTCCAACACAACCACCCGGGACTGGGAGCCTCATCTGCAATTCCATCCCGCATGCAACATCAGAGCCTCACCTGCCCCCCTCTTCCTCTCTCCTACTCGTTACTCAGTAAGAAAAATGCACTGCTCACCTCATCCCGAACCTCCAACAAGAACAGCAACAGCAACAATATCCTCCGAATCAAATCTATCGGTAATTAGTCAGTGCCACCCCCACCCCCACCCCCATCGATTACTCAATATACACGAGCAGGAAGCAACCCCCTCTACCAGGTAAGTCACCGACCCTCGCCGAAACATTGCCGATACTAATTATAATAGGCACACTCCTCCGCGAGTCAACACCTCCGTATAAATCACCTGTCCCAGCAAACGGAACCAACTCCCGGAGTCCACATAAGACCATAGTAGTCTGCAAGCCACTTTTAGAACCGATCCAGCGCTACAAAGTAGTGGGGGAAGTAGCAGACTAGGCTATTGACCGATGAACAAGCTCACCGAATGCACTCCGTAGCTCCAGGTAAGAGTACATAGTGGGAGAGCTGCGCGCGATCTGATTGATGGAATTATTTCGTCCGTCGAGGGTGGGAAGTTATCCCGTGGGTTAGAGGCCGGAATAAGCATTGTTTCGGTGGAGATGGCCCGGTTTTCCTGCACCTACTGCCTAGTTTACGGGGTATAGTATCGGGTTCTGTTGGTTATGTAGTGTACCTAGTATACTCTAGTGTGAGTAGTATATCATGTGTTGGGGTTCGGTAGTCAGAGTGCCGGAAGTACCTAGTAAGTTACCGTCCTCATAGTTTCGGATGTGTGAGCGTGTGAGTGGCGGGGAGGTAGGTTGCTTTGGAGATTGAGGGGGTGGCAACTAGACCTAGGGAGTTTACCTTCTTGTCTATTGTGCGTACATGAGTAGTAGGTGCTCGGTTAGAACTTGGAATAAGTCAAACGGGGTAACGCCTGTTGTCGGAGTACCCTAAGGATAAAGGTGGATTGTTCACAGGTGGTAGGGCTGGCCATTCTCCCTGCTAAGTGCAAAGAGGCAGTACAGTACTCGTGTACGCTGAAGATTGAAGTATATTCTTGTACGTTCACTGAGAAATCTGCAGCGGCGATATACTACCTCTTCCCTCAAACTTATCTTCCGCAGTAAATAGCCACCGCAGCGCGGTCGCCCCGCGCGGCTCATCACTGCAACCTCATCCCACCACCAACCCCCAAAGTAAGCCCGTAACCCACCCACGAAATAATAATAGAATCGAGGAATATGACTCGAATAACAACAACAGATTACCAAGCCACGAAAGCAAGCATTCCCCCCCCGGCATACACGAGATGATGTACAACATAAACGGCGAAACACCCATCTGCCTGCCTGCCTGCCTGCCCCAGCTTATGTGCAGTATGATTATAGCCGGACTGTGTAGCCCCGCGCTGGCGTGTTGGGGGTGGGGGGGGGGGGGGGGGGGGGGGTAGATGGCAAGAGGTGGCTGGCCACAACGTTCGGGAAGGATTCCACGCAGTAACCGGGCCGGGGGGCC
>WOUI01000564.1:0-16477 GCA_012184565.1 Aspergillus floridensis | reverse complement strand
TTTTTGTCCTGCACGCTAGCGGGGGTGTGGGGGGAAGAGGGGGGGGGAGAGGGGGAGGGAAAAGGAGGGGAGGGGGGGGGGGGGGGGGGGGGGGGGGGGGGGGGGGGGGGGGGGGGGGGGGGGGGGGCAGTGTAGGGCTTCTGTTTATATAGTGCCTAACTGCGAGTGGGACGAACCGCGGTACGTCACAGGGGGGGCAGGTGGCTTAGGAGAAGACTCGCGGATCGAACGGATGTGAGATTGGAATGGAATGTGAAGGTGCAGAATGATTGAACCAGAGGATTATGTTATGCAAGTCAGCAGAGGAAGAAGAGAGACTCTGTCAGAGCTGATCGATGAGGATGAGGACAGAAGAAAGTCAGTCAGTCAGTCAGTCAGTCGCACAGCGAAGGGAAAACGAGGGCAACAGGCGGAATGCGGGAATCTTGGCCTTGTAATACGCCACCAATACGGTCTTTCTCGTCATGCTCGTAAGTTACCGGCCGGTATGCGCCGATGACGTTCCGGCCGCAATAATAATTAATTATTGCCATCCCAAATCACTCCCTTCTGAGTGGATGAAATACCGCATCTCATCTCACACACGCCCCCGTTGCTGCCTGACATCTTTGCTCCCAGGCACTTTCTGATTTACGTCGGGCAAATGAGTCCCATCAACAGTCTCTGGTTTAAGTGGAAGAGCCTGAAATTGCCGTGGCGCACTTCCTTTCTCGTCGGTAAGTCCGCTCCGTCAAACCGCGTGAATACAACAACAGTCTGAGACTCGCATCGCAGGCCATGACTTGAAGGGAAACACCTATTGGGAATTTAAAGATGCCCTGAATGCGAACCGGTATCGTCGCATCGTCAAATGTGACCCGAAAACCCACCTCTCCGATGTCCAAGTCAGCCGTAAGTGCTTCCTCAACGTTGGGTCAAGCCTGCAGTGGCGCTTTCAACCCCCAAGACAAGTCCCTCAGCAAACTGACCTGTTCTCTTGTCTAGCACAATGGCACCAATGGCTTCGATACGTACGAGCGGAGCCTCCGTCGATCGAAGAACAGCAACAGGACATCATCCGACAGATTCAACTCAAGGAGTTGGCTCGTCTCGCTGATGAACGGTGGGCGAGCAAGGCATCTTATCTCGATAAGCCGAAGACTCAGCAACCCGCCCCTGCTACCCAGACCAGCGACGCGACATTGAACCCTCCGAGGGATGAGGCGCAGGCTACCAAGGCTACCCCTGCTGCTCCTGGGAACGAGAAGAAGGAGAAACCAGCTTCAAAACAAGACCCTTGGGCAAAGGCCGCCAGTGGATCTGGTGAGAAGTGGCAGCCAGATTCTTGGAATCCGACCTCTGCCCAGAGATGAGCGGGTTTGTTGCTTCGAACTTCGCCCTTAACCGCCCTGGTCGTCGATTACAATCCCAAGTCGCGTGCATGATGCGAATTATGCTACCAGACTAGCCGTGCATCCTCCAACGCTGCTGAGATCCTGGATGTCAATAGCTCCGCGCCAGCTTCGCATGACACTCAAGAAAGCGCATCCAATTTGTCTCATCGCACCTGCCCTGTTACATCTTCGCCTACTACTACTAATTCGATGCTGACATCGGACAATGATGGTCCAACGCCCACTAATCACATCCCAGGCGGTACTCTAACTGGCACAAATGATGGGAATAATGAGGCTAACGAACGTCGTCGACACTTGATCCAGGGTATCATGGAAGATGGCTTGGTACTCGAACTGTAGTATAGATAACGGAGTTTCTGGAATCGTGCCAAAGACCACGACAAGCTGTTGGGAGCTACCGAGGAAGACTTTGATCCTATGGTGAAAAAGTTGATTCGCTTGGCTTAGTTCGCGCGGGGGAAAGGTGTCTTTTTTTTTTTTTTTTCCCTGTACCTTAAGCTATCTCGTGGCAAGGGCCACCCATTTTTCGGTCCAGACAAATCCAGTCTACACGCGGTATTAAGCATATCCGACCTCTACATGCAGAAAATCCGTAGAAAACTTGATATACATGCTCAGAGCATCAATCCTATACCCTTTTATATAGTACACGTACGACGCCAAGGACCATCGAGACTCCCTCTTCTCTAATTGAAGACCTGCACATTCGGCATCCGACCCAACCCAGCCCTTCCGGTCTTCTTACTCTTCGCTGCATGGAAGCCCGTTGCGCTATTATCGCGAACATGAGCCCGGAGCAGCTCCAGCACCGTCGACTCCTTCCACCGCGACGGCACGGGCCGGTATGCAGCCTTGTAGGCGCCCACGGTCTGCGCCCACTCGCCGCTCTTGGCTCCAGTCTGCTTCCAGGTTTCGGTGACGGTGTCCTGGGCCCCCTGCGCCGTGGAGGAGGGCGACTGCTCCCCGCCATCGGCCGGGGGATCCTGCGTAGCCCAGTAGTAGATATCCCAATCGTTCTCGTCGAGGAAGCGGTCATACTCCTGCAGCTGCTCCTGGTTCATCTTACCCAAGTAGACATCGGCGAAGGTCGACAGCAAGAGGTCGGACTCCAGGATTCCGCGCTTTCTACTCTGATCTGTTTCACACAAGATATTTATTAGTGGACTCTCTGGAAGCGTTTCACAAAATGCGGGATCTGGGGCAGCGATGGCAATGGAGAAAGAAGGGGAGGGGGAGGGGGGGGGAAGGACATACACAACAACCGTGCGCGCATGGTCGTTACATCCTCTCCCGATCGGCGGAGAGGCTCGACCCGGAAGGTGATACCCTCCATCTCTCCGACGCCCAGCTCCGGCTTCTGGGCCCCGGTCTCCTCACGCCCTCCGGTGAAATGCTCGACCTTGCCGGGGTACGGGTCCGCCGGCTTGTAGTTCGGGTCGACGGCGCCCACGAGGTCCGGCGGCGCGGACTTGGCGCCCACCTTGGGGAAGTCCTTGGTCATTGTGGAGGTTGTGTTGGGCACATTGGGGTTGTGAGGCTTGTTGATCTCGTTCTCACGGTGCTGGGGCGCGGTCGAGGGAGCGCGATCCTTCACAGCGCCATCGCCGTTGAGACGAACAGCCGAGTTGCCGAAAGAGCGACGGGCAAAAGTGGTCGTCGTGGGGAATGAGAGGGAAGATGCGGATGGCCGCACAAAGCGGTGGACAAGTCTGGATGCGGACATCGTGTCTGTGTGTCAATATCCCGAATGAGTTACCAGGAGCAAAGAAGAAGTCCTGACGATAATGATTTTTAGATCAGACTCTAGGGAAGTCCGTCGGTAATGGAGCAACTGTTCCGGCGAATAAAGACCGGGTTGACATCATCCGCAGATGCAGCTGTTTGTCGTGTTTGCACGGCACGATGCACCAACCGCGACATGCCGATTTCGAAAAGTGGCAGCTTTCGCCTCTGATGCTATCATGACTTCAGTCGAGGATTCTCTTTTGATTGGGAAACTGTGGAGCTGTCGGACAGATACGGTATCCCATTCGCTGATTCTAGTAGGTTGGATGCTAAGTGTCATGTCTACTGTTGATAATTGTCAAGTGCGACTCACCCACCACGGCTGTCATAGACTACAAACGATCAAAAAGTTGTATGAATGCAATTGGAAGAAAGTCCATATATTGGTCATGACAAGTAGAGAAGCATCAACCTGTAACCTCCTCCATCTCCACAAAATACACCCCAGGCTACAATAAAGAAGTCTAGATAAGGTGCTTGGATCTGTACGCAAAAAAGAATGAAATGATTAGCCCAACCTTGCTCAGATCCAGAGCACCAGATATGCAATTAGGTAAGAGCAAAGAGAAAGGAACATACCTGAAGTAGGCCCGCAGATAGACCACCTGCCAAGCGCCCAATCCAACCAACATGCCCATAGTGCCGAAAGCGAACCACTTGACACGCTCGTTCGTGCTCTCGTTGGTGTCGCGCAGCTTCTGCTCACGAGCGCGCAGGTATTCCATCTCGCTAACGATCTCCGCGACCATCTCCTCGATGCGACGGAGGTCGGTCTCGACGGGCTTGAGCTTCTCCTGAACCTGGATGCTGGACCAGTCGCGGGCGTCGGCGCCGATCTCGACGTCGAGCTCGATCGACTTGTAGGGGTTGGGAATAGCGTCTGTATGATCACCCCCAAAAGATGATTAGTTATGCATTCCACTGGGTACGTTCTTTCGGAAGTCTTCAGGGGAGAGCAAGGTGAGACGTACGGCGGGTGGTCAGCTGGTTGTCGAAGCAAACATCAAAGGCAGTGTCGGCAGGGGCAGTGAAGGCCTGGCGAGTCTCTCCGGCAATGTCCTTGGGACGACCGTGCTCATTGCCCAGGGCATCCTTGATCTATTCCAGCATATATGGTTAGCTGATTGCTTGTCCCGACCCCAGTCCTTCGAAGGTCACTCGAGAATCACGACGAGTTCGATGCTTGCTCGATCCGACGTCACAGAGATAGCTCCGGTATTGTTGCCACGTACGTGCATGTTGACCACTTGTCCGTCGCCCTTGTTGCCGCTGACAATGGCAGTGACTACAACCAGCTGGTCCTTGAAGACGAAGTTGCGGATACACCGTTCATTCTTTCCACTAACGGCAGACAGGTCAAACTTGAGGGCGGAAGAGAGTTGAACAAAAAGAAGGAATAGAAGGCCAAGAAGGGACCTCATCGTAAAGTGAGTTGCCGCCATTGTTAACGGCGATTGTCGCAGCAGCCGACAGTAAGGTCTAGGAAATTGACAACGAAGCTCGGAAGCGGCCAGTATTATTGATGCCACGCCGCGCTCCAGGGGACCGGGCAAGGCCGGCATAACATTGATCCGGTTATCGGCCCCCCTTCCCGTTTCAGGTTGAATCAACAATGCCGACCAGTACCTTTGGCTACGTTAAGTGTTAGTCTGGATATCTTGGCCGCAGCATCGTACTTATGCTTTTTGCGATATGGCTATGGCTGCAAGTAGTGACAGTATACGAAAGTCTTAATCCCTGGTCGCAGACACTATTCAATTGTGTCAGGCAGCTACATTATGTTACTATGTACAGTATCGGCAAAGGTGCCCTATTCCTCGATACAAAGTAGGATGTAAAGATGACTCGAACCAAAAGTGATACCATAGGATGTACATCCCAGATTTCAAGATTCGGGATTGGAATTAGTGGCCCTTGGGGTCATTGACACGAAAAGAAGAAGAGAAGTTGAGAATTTAAGGGAATCAACCAAGAGTAGAAAAGAGAATCGCTGCAAGCGAGGGGTGGTATTGTTCGAACAGAACATGGCCAACGAGGGTATGTAGATGTGAAAAGATAGAACAAGGAATAATTCCAATGTTAGGAATAGTGTCATTATGGACAGGAAATGGTAAAGAATTGAAGGTAGAGGTATCATCATCAAAAGTCACAACGCTCAGAAAGACAGGTCATTTGCCAGTGATAGCATGTCGTGTTCAGGGTCGCAGAGAAAACAACAGCTGTCCTCAAAGAAAAAAAAATCACGGTGGCATGAATCAGACCTCGATCTTCTTTCGACGTGCGAAAAGGCGCGAAAAGCCTGACTCCTTCGACTTAGTTGGGGGAGCGGTTTGCGTAGGTCTGGTCACTGGAGGCTCAGGAGGGCCAGTATTTCTCAGAAAGTCGGCTAGCGCACTAGTCTCGGTTTGCCTCTGAGAAACAGACGGTAAGCCGTAGGCAGCATTCATGGATCCACCAGATTTAGTCGTATAGTTGTTATTTGCTCCAGTCATATAAGTATCGGACGCTTGGCGGGGGGAGCTCCTTGAAGGTTGTGAGAGGACGTTTTTCTCGGTAGCCGTGGTCCGAGTGAGCAGGGTCTTCACAGATGAAGCACCAGCAAAACCAGCAGATGAGCCCCGCCGGGTACCCATATTCGTAGTCAAAGGTTGCGGTGGGGCTGCAGACGCAGGGGGTGGCACATTTCGCAGGAAATCCATCAGACTTTCCTCATCGCGCTTTGGTTTCGCGGGTTCGAGCAGATCTTCAAGGTCGTCATCATCCGAGTCAATTGCATAGGGATCTCGTACGCGACGCTGCGTTCGTTTTGGTCGAATATCTTCCGAAATCTCCTTGCTATATGTGGTGGGAGTGCTTGACCGAAGACCTGTCTCCAGAAGGCCGGTGTGGGAGCCAACGGAAGTTAGTGTATTTGCCGTCAGCGATCCTTGCATACTTGGACGCCCCGACTCTAGAGCCTGCAATTCGTCTGAGTCCATAGTGTCGCGGAATGGCGCCACCGCACGTGAAATCCGGTGAGCTCCGGGAGTAGGCGGTCCCTCGCGGATAAAATCAATCAAATCGGAGGTCTGATCTCCTTTAGGGGTCACAGCAGGGCGTGCCTGCAAACGTGCACTGCTGTTACGAGTTGAAGCACTCACTGGTCTGGAGACCCTGCGTGAGACATCGGTCGCATCAGACACGCGGCGCACGCTTGATGGTTTGCCAGAACCGCTTTTGTCAAATCCAGTGATCGTAGGGGTAACTGATCCAGTAGAATCGATGGATGTCGGCGATACGATACTTTGCTCAGTGGTGGGCTGCGGTGGGAGTACAGCAGGCACCACGATCGGGGTGTATTTGGGTTGGTCCGATGATTTGCACTTGGACATGGGAGCAAGGTCCATGAGGTTTTTGGAAGATGCATAAGATGTTCTTGGTCGCGCGAGATCCGATTCAGACGGGGTGGTCTGCTGGGCTCGCCATCTGGGTGAATCAGGCAGCTAGTTTCATAATTAGTGGCATTCCTTGACGACTTGGGGGTTGAGGGAGTCCAGACGTACCTCCATTTCTCTCATGTTTCTAGGAGTCAGTGTGAAGTGTAAAGTTTCTTCGCTACGGATAAGCTCATCTAGGCCGGTGGTGTCATCGAAAGCTGACTCCTGAGTTGACACCCTGCTTATATCAGACGAGTTCCGCAGGCGCAAAGAGTTGGAATCCCCGGTACGGACGATCAGGCCTTTCAGCTTGCTTGAAGCAGATGATGAGCCGGACGTCACAGGACGCCTCTCGCGGCTGCTGCCGAAACTGTCCGAACGGCGCGGTTTGGAATAGCTTGAAGATGCCACCGAGGTGGATGGTCGCCCTGACAGTCTTTGAACGGCGGCACGCTCAATGCCGGATTTGACAGATGAGATTCCAGGGCTGGATCGCCCGTAGCGATGATTGGTACCGTTGAGAGGGCTAGATTTGGGTAGTTTCCGCGAAACGTCCGAGGAGGCGCTATCTCCAGAGGTTGAAAGGGGCCTGGAGGCCTTGTACGAATTACCGTCATCGGTCGAAGATCGAGTGGTAGGAGGGGCTACAGACTCCTCGGATGATAACTCGTCGAGATCGACAGCGGGCGCTACCGAGACGGAGTCGGCCCCTTGCGTCGGCAGTGCGTCTTCCTTGACCGTTGACCCAAATTGTTCATCCACCAAAACAGGAGTAGCAGGTGGTGACCGCTCTTCGTAAATCGATGGTTCTCGCATCGTTTTTGGTCGCGGTCGCTGCGCAGAAGCCAATCTGGGTCTCGCACGTGTCCCTTGGCCCTCGAGGATTTCTGTCTCGATTGGTGACGTTGGGGACACCGGAGTGATTACCTCGTGGGCAAGAACAGAGGTGGCTAGAACCGTGGTCATCTCCGGCACTGCTTTTGATTCTTCGTCTACTTGGTTCACGAGTTCAATAGCTTCCTCCTTGTGTCCCTGGTCGGCATTCCGCACGTCATCTTCATCATGTTCGTACATCGTCTCCAAGCGCCGCCGCTCCTCGGACGCAGTCGGTGACGGTCGCTCTGGTAACTGCTCAGGTTCTGGGGTCTCCTCCTCCGGTCCAGCGTTGGGCAACGATCTTGATCGAGCATGACGGGTGATTGTCACGGTCTGTAGCTTAGGGGTAAGGGGCGAGTTGCCGTTCGATGATGGCGATCTCGGGGAAGGCAGTGTGAGTACCATAAGACTATGGGGACGAACTTTGTGGGCTACTACAGCCTGCATGGTTTGAATCTCGCCAGTCTCAAGCTCTGGCAGATAACCAGGGACCTCGATTTCCTGAATATCGTGGTCATTAAGCGGCAAGGGCACCAAGGTTGGGTCGACGTCTTTTGGTGTTTCGGGGACTGGCGAGGTTGCCGAACGGACTGAGAATTCATCCGCGGTGAAAACGCTGCTCTTCCTGCTCCCGGTAGTGGTGAACACGCTATGGCGGCGGCGCATTGATTCTCGTGAAACTGCCCGCGACAGGTTGGACCCTCGGACGCGTTTGCGCCATGTCCGCCAGAGTCGACCCAATGTCGGGTTCAAGGCCAATTTTTCCATGTCATGGTCCTCCACAACCAGTCGATCCATACTTGCACGATTGATACCAGTCTCCACAGATTCTTCGGAATCCTGCTCGAGTTTTGTCGACAGTCTTGATCGAGCTGTCTCACCCGCGATGATCAATGCTTGCTCGCCCAAATGCTCGATAATCGAAGTCAAGAAAATGGCTGCGGCGGGTGTGATATTTCCTACGTGACTGGCCAGTCTTCGCGGGACGCCGTCCTCGTCAGCTAGGCCTTCCCGTGCGATATGCTCTTCCTCCTCGTCCTCTTCCATGTCACCCAGTCGCGTGTAAACCATACATCGCAGGCGAGTGAGCTTCCACGAACGAATCAGGTCGAATTCACCGCCAGGGGTCTGGCCGCCACGAAACTCAAGCTGCTCGTCTTCCGGGCCACCCAAGACCTCACTCAGCTCATCATCCGCTGCCTCTACCACTTCCTTGGCGAGGCGTGGCTTCAGAACTTCTGCCACCGCTGGTCGGATGCAGGCCAACTGTGTCGACTTTGCTGCAGCTATGATATCAAAGAGAAGGTAGTCGAGGAATCCGTTGAGGGCTGACAGAGCCTCGCGGGTCACAAAAGCACTCGCAGGAGAGCCCGGTCCTTCATCGGCAACAAAGTCGGCCGCGTTGAATTCCTGGTCTGTGGTGATAATCTGGGCTGCAGCGGAAGAGGCGATAAAAGTGGGCGGTGGTGTAACTACTGTGGGGGCGAGCAGATGGGCTCGGGGGAGTTGGGAGTCGCTGGAAATACTGGTGCTGCGCGAGCGCGAGACCGTCCTCCCCATCTCGGGAGAATCGGGTCCTTTGCTGTGCTGCATGGTCGCAATGCGAGGATCACATACAGTCGCAAAGAGGTCGGTCTGAAGAGCGCAGATCGAACAAAGAGCACGGGAGCGGGGTGTATTATTATTCGGAGTGTCCAGCAAGCTTGGGAGCGAATGATGGAGACTTTAGTATCCTGAAACACGACAAAAACATTTGGTCAGCCTTTGAACAATACGAAATGAGTTGCACAGCCCATGTTGGGGGCCTTGCGACTTGATTTGTTCTTTTTCGGGTACTGCCTCAACAGTGAATGTGGTGGATGTGGTGGATGTCGTAAGATTGCGTCAAGCCACAGAGCATCCGGCAAAAGCAATTATTAAGGCATAAGAAGAACAAAGGAAGATCGGGTAGTAGAAGTAAAAAAAAGCAAAAACTCGCAGTGCCAGTGGGGAGGCGCATCCAGTCGCAAAATGGGGTCGAGGCTAGAACGTACCCGTGTAACAAACCAACTAATAGAATGTAGTGTTCATGTCGCAGTACTTTTGAGTTCTGAAAGTAGAGAGAAACCGGAGTCCGAACGATCAATGAAGATCTGAACTAAGGTCGGGGTAGGGGTGGTGTTGTAGTTTTAAGGAGAGGGTGGTTCAGCGGATGGTCGGCGAGAAGCGATTGAGGGAGTAAAAGTGTGAAGTAGATGAGTTGTAAGAAGGGAAAGCGAAAGAAAGAAGGGAGGGGAAGAAGAGAGAGGCAGAGAGAGAGGGAGAGGGAGAGAGGGGGGGTAGACTAGGTAGATGAGAAGGGAGACAAGAGAAAGAGTGTGAATGAAGGACCTTATGGGAAGTGGTGAAAGTTCAGGAGTAACAGTCAAGCCATCAGTATGATCAGTTTGTATGTATGTACAGTACTGTATGTACATAGAGGTGGCAGCAGCAGCAACAGTCAACAAATGTAAATGGACGACTGCTCCAGTCTTCACCGTCTCTGTAAATTAGGATCCGAGAAATTCTTACAATTTACAGACACAGCAGCGGAACTAAAAAAAAGTGACTAGCAAAATCAGGAGAGGTGGAACCCATCATCCGCTTCAATTCCACCAGGAGGGTCAACTTGGATTAACTTGGGTCAAGAGAAGCAAATGAACATCGTTGTGGTGTGGGGACTTTGGGGGAAGAGGAACCACCAACAACGCTTTGGCTGCACAGGAACTGGAACTGGAACTGGAACCGGAAGGTAAGTACCTAGTAGTGAGAGTAGGTGATTTCGCTTTTCCCTTTTTCCTTTTTTACCAAAGACTGACTGACTTATCATCTACATCGTCCAGGCTTCTCCGCTTGTGAACCGCATGGGTTACTGGAAAAAGCAAGCTCTTCATGACTTATGACTTGTTAAAGTTTCCAGCCAGTCCATCTTTCTGATGGAACCCCCACGAGTCGGAATGCATCAAGCACGAGGGCCCTGGCAAGATCGACATTGGCCTCGGTGTCGCCACCGACTTGAGACCTTCTCGGGTCAGGAACAGCTTGGCCTCAGATATCGGTTTCGGGGAGAGCGTCAATCCATGGACGGAGCACTGCGATTAGTTCACCCGACAAGCGGCCAACACCAACCCATTCCACGGTTCCTCCCTCGATTTCGATAAACATGAGCCGTCTGTTTTTCCGAGCATCATCCGAAATCGTGGTTGGAACGTCCGTTGGTCATGGTCATGAGGCTTTGAGCATGGTAGAGAGAGAGAGAGAGAGAGACAGAGAGAGAGAGAGAGAGAAAGACCAAATACCCAGCATCCAGGAGAAGTGGCCAGTCGGTTGCGACTAGAAGCAAATAAGAAAAGGCACCGAAGCCCCAAGAAAACCGACGATCGCCAGAGCCGAACTAGTGAAAAAGGCCCCACCAGGTAGGCAGGGAAAAGAACCCTAAAGGATTAGTCACTCACTAAGGATGAAATACCGTCCCGACTGCAGGGGGCACGAGGGGCAGTTTAAGGGGGCGCTACTGCAAGCCGACTGGAATGTAAGCCTCTCACAACTGTCTCTTTGCTTTCGCCTCTCGTAGCGAGCCGTGTCTCATGCTTTTATTATATTCAGTCATGTTAAATTGACCACGGAAAGAGTGCAATTGGATTTCACCTCCGAAGTGCTCAGAACAGGTGAGAAGCAATAGCACTCCCATATTTCTACATTTCTACCGGGTATGACCAAGGAGACATCAACCTAACCCCAAGGACAAAATCCGTCCGTGATCCCGCTCCAAGTTTCGGTTCCCCCCCCTCATCTCTTCCCGAAATCGGTCTCAAGCCCAGGCACCATGGAACTCAAAATCTGATTGCTGCTATTATTCCCCCGGTAAGCAAATCATGGCTATGGCCACTGTCCGGTGGCTTGCATGACCAATTAAGCCACTATCATCACAGGAGCTGTTTCAATTTTCAAGAGAAACGGATAATTGTCCAGAGATGTCCTGCATAGGTAGGAATAATACACTCGACTCGGAAACACTCCCTGGACACCCTAGGTTGTATTCCTCGGGAGGAGAATAGGAGGCCGCGCAGTCGGACAGTGATCTCCAAGCTGACAAGGGAGATCACTGGTGGGTGCACTGATGATGATCGTGGGACATGCCTCTCTGGTATTGCTGGTTTCTCCATACCCCATATACTACTGGATTTTGCTGTGGCCCGCGGGGAGGATTGAAGGTTAAAAAAGGACGCCTTGACAAATTGTCCATGTCTATCAGCTTGCTATGCCTCTAATGGGCTCCTGACAGCACTTTCCTTCTCGAGAGTTGATAACACATTTGATCTGCTACAGTGCTCCTACAGTTCGCGAGTCAGGAAATCCCTACTTTTGACTTGCGCAGCCTCCCACCTCTTGCCGTCCATACGCGGCCTTCGAGACTAGGGCCAGGGATTTCAAATTCTATTTCACCATCCCGTTCCCACTTCCGTCTCTCTTTACACACGAGTCACTTATCATTCCCACGATCTTGGATGGTGAGTAAGTTCGACAAGAGACGAATCAAGCACCTAACTATCGCCTGAATCCCTGCTCTTCTGCCTCGGTGGGACCGGTGAACTGGCACAGGGATCCAATCAGGGAGGGATCCATTTCCGTTTGTCTCTCCAGCGGTTCAGGCTGGTTCACCTGCACCATGACCATGTCGTGCTCCCAGTTGAAAGTACAGTAGGCCCCTTCCGGGCAAGCCAGCGGGTAAGAGACATAGTTAATCGGGTGCACCTCACCGATGGCCGCCTATGATTGGGTTCCAAGGCTCCGATTTAATATACGATTGTGGGAACGTATCAACAATCCACTCTTCAGCTGAAGTGCATCTCGAACCCAGGCCCATTGCTGGTGGAGCCAGGCGCAATGTATGATACGAGCTGAGAGGGGGGGGGCTTTCCCGGCTGGGTTTTTGAGTACTATCGATTTTGCCTGGACTAGGTGCTGCTATATTCAGTACTACCAGATCAACGTCTCGGTGGGTGGTGAGATGGATTACCCGATATCAGTCCGGTAGGGAGACATCAAATGCAATAAGCAACTCCAGAACAAGCCAGTACAACACTAAAATAGCTTCTATACTATAACCCATGGATCGTAGCCTCAAGATCTCGAATTCCATTCATCTGAGAGGCTTGTCGTTTCTTCGGTCTGTCAACCAGACCGGGGATAAGGCTGCCCCGCTACATACAAAAGCCCGGCTGAATTTTGAGATCCCAACTTTCGACAGGTGTGCAATTGGTGCATTTGAACGCTCTTCCATGGCTCCTCTGGCCGATTTTTATCCAGGTCGCGGAACTTTTGACCATATACCCACCAGATCAGCACACAGGATCCCGTATGGATGGATGACCTCCGGGCTGGAAGCGGCTGCTACACCCGATAGCATAACTAAGCCAACAGGTGTATCCTCATCCCCAAAGCACAACAACAAGGCCCAAACTCCTCAGTCTACACATGTAGTCACCACTCAAACCAGTAACCCATAACTACGAGCATCAATCAAACTCCACGGCTACACACCCCGCCAAGACCACCTTATCTTCCTACCGACTATAAATCCTTCCCTGCGTGCATTGACCTCGACTACACTACACATACAGTACATTACATGCAGCCCCCAACCCTACGCACAGGGCAGGCAGGCAGGCAGAAAAGCAGGGCAACCACCGGACTAAGCCTGGAGCTGGAGCTGGAGCTGGAGCTGGAGCTGATACAAGGCCATTCTACTGTGGTCCAGATGAATCCAATTAAGGCGCCCCCAACCGGCCCCCATACATGTATAAATGGACCCTAACGAACGAAACACGTTCGTCAACCTCAAAACCAACATAAAATGGATGTCACCCTCAATCTGGCAACAAATCGGGCCTTTCCCTATCAACAAGCAGTAAGCAGTAAGCAGCCAGCCATTCACCCACTGCTTATACATGCATGATCGATTAACCAACCAAGCACAACATAATCCAGACATCATATTTTTGGGAACGTTGGGATAAAGAGGACAGGTCCTAAGCAATACGCGCAGTAGCGCCTGAAGGATGCTGTGACGCATCGAAAATGGTGTGTTTGCATGAATATGCACATGTACACACAAGACAAGGATATACTATAGTTAGAACCTAGGTAGTAACTAGGGTGCAGGGATCAGCCCTCAGCACCAGGAGTTTCAGATCGTATGCTGTGACTGGATGTATCCAGTTTCCGTCGCATTCCTCCCAATGTCATGCAGTGCAGTGCAGTGCAGTGCAGTGCAGTGCCCTTCCTCCCATTCCCGATAGAGCATATGCCGTAGGTATAGCTACTTCTCTCCACTTACAACCCAACAACTCTTTCACCACCATCACTGGACTCGCTCAACAAGATCTGACATCAGCGCATATATTCAGGTTAATTACTATAAAACCTGCGGTACGCATAATATAGCCCACCGGTTCCCGAGCCCAACGCCCACACTGTCAGCTTCCCGTTCGTAAACCAGAGCGGATGTCACACGGACTCCCCCCGAAACCTTTGATCTGCTGGGCAGCCTGCATCCAGAGCCTGGGTCCCCCTCTCACAGTTACCTGTTCCATCTGGAGAGCTGCCGTCTCGACTACCCATCCAGGTTCTAGAATCCCGAGACTACCGTCTCCAATGAGTTATAGTACAAACGATCGATTGACCCCCATTGGCGCCGAACTCAATCAGTGATCGACCTGATCTAGCCCTGCGCTCATAACGTTTGGCACCCTCTTACTTCAAGTGTTTCAGTTTAATGGAATGCTGCCAGGGAGGGGTGGACGTGTACTGTATCTAGGACATTGCATAATTACCCTTGAGTTATGACTAAGTGGGTTATCATAGCTGTAACGTAATCGGTAAGCAAACCGGCAGTGTAAGCGAGCCGGCACCCGCGCGCGTCAGTTTCGCGTCTTGGAATTTGAAGCAATTCAACTACTAAGAATTCCACTAAAAATACCTCGATTGTTAAAAGACTTGGTAGAACAAGAAGGCCGAATCTACTTTGCTATTAAAGCTATTTAAAAGCACAAAATTCTATCTATAGCAGAAGCAGTATAAGTTTTTAATATTCTATATTCAACTTTATAAGAACGCCTGTAAGAAATCAAAGCAAGATTAAATAAATATACCAATTCTATAAAATTAATTTATTTTAAAGAAGAGGCTTTAAAGAATTAGATTCTTTTATTTATAAAATATAGGCTTCATCCCCGGCTGTTATATATTTAGAGTATAGCAATAATTTTTTTTTAAAAATATAATTCGAATTCTACAGTCTTTATAAAAAAAAATAGATATATAACTTTATTAAATATACTCTGAAATTAAAGAATTAATTCTTTCAAAGATATTATATCTAATATATAAAATATAAAGATCTAAAGTTTTTAACTAAGTAGTTCAACTGTGTTGAAGCTATAAAAAAAATATAATATTTTTAATTAAAATATCTAAAATTTTAATAAAACTAATTTTATTATAAGAATAGTAACTATAGTCTGTATAATTATACAGTCTGACTATATAGATAAACTATTTTTTATATAGCTAAAAAATTAAAAATAGATAACTTTAATTAAGTATATAAATGTAAAGGAAAAGGTCAGTTAGGTATAGAATAGTAGCAGTCTATTTATTTTTAGACTAATCCTTGCTATTCTAAAGATGTAGCAAGATCCTAAAAGTTAAATACTGAAGAAGATCTGAGTCGTTAATATTATAATTATTATATAGAAAATATATAGATAGATTATTAATAATCTGCTATAGTTATAGAAATTATTTATAATAATTAGGTTTTTTTTTATATACAGCTGTTTTTAATAATATAATAGCAGTATAATACTACTATTTCAGCGCGGAAGCTAACTATTTTTAAAAATATAGTAATAAATAGTAGAAAATTGCAAGCTAGTTCTGTTTAGAATATATATTATAAATAATATTATTCTATTTTAGAAATATTATAATTTTTTAATAATAATATTAATAATATAAATATACTTCTATATATCTTTCTTAATATCTTTAATATTATTAGTATTGTTTATTTTATATTGAAAAGTTTATGTTTTTCTACTATTTCTATATTTATTTATTTATTCTAATATATTTATATAATATTTATATTCTATATTTTTTTTAGTATTATTAAAATATTAATAAATAGCTGTAATATTTATACTGTAATATTATATCTTTTATAGTAAATTATTATTTTTTAATTAAAATTCTATTTTTTTTCAGTATTTTCTTTTATCTGAAATATTTTTAGATTAATATAAAAAATTATAAGTATAGTTCTGATAAAGAGTTCAAGCCTAAGTATATTTTTAATATAGTTTTATTAATAAAATATTAATAGTACACCAGTTAGAAGATAAATTATATTTTAATAAGTTTTTTTTTTATTTTTAAACTTTAAACTCTAACTAATTATATATCAGACAGTATCAGAAATACTAGATAATATTAGTAATATATTATAGATTCTTTACTAATTAAGCTTTTTTTAGTTAGAAAAAAAAAAAGAAATATAATTTTATTTTTTATAATTTTTTTAGTTTTTTAGCTGTTAATCTTACTATTTAGTTTTCTAATATAAAAAAGATTTATTATATTAAATATAATATAATAGCTGCTACTAAGAAAGCTATAATTATAAATAATATTATTTATTTATAAAAATTATACTAATTTTCTAATAGAAAAATCTGATTATTTATTATAATTTTATTATAAAATATTATATTCTTACTACTTAGACCGGAGACTTATATAAATATTTCTATTTTTTATTTAATAATACTAGTTATCTATTTTAATATTATACTGTAGTTTTCTATCTAGACAATATAATCTATAAGATTATATATTTTTATACTAATAAATATAATAATAAAAACTAGTATATTACTAATACTAAAAATATCTTTTCTATTAATATTATTTATAGATTAT
>WOUI01000563.1:0-16481 GCA_012184565.1 Aspergillus floridensis | reverse complement strand
GCTATTTCTTAGGGTTTGGGGGGGGGGGGGGCTCTGGGGCGGGGGTGAACGTACGGAAGCGAGACGACGAAATCATAGAGGTTCGCCTCCTTGCACACCCTCAATAACTCCTCGTCGTCGAGCGGGCGGTCGGCACCACAGAGGAGGAGATTCTCGCGGAGGGTCCCGTCGTACAGAGCGGGTTCTTGGCTGACTAGCGAGAAGGTCAGGCGGTATCTGGTGACGTCCAGGTGCAAGATATCGACGCCGTTCAGCAGGATCTGGCCGGCGGTGGGGGTGTAGAACCGCTCTAGGAGTTGGAGGACGGTGGATTTGCCGGAGCCGCTGGGTCCGACCAGCGCGATGAATTGGCCCGGGTGGATGGTGAGGGAGAAGTTCTGGAGGACGGGGTGCGCGGGTCGGGAGGGGTAGTGGAAGGTGACGTTTTGGAATTCGATGGCGGCGTGGTGGTCTATCGTGGGATGTTGGTGGTGATGGGTTGCGTCTAAAGGGTCGATTTTTGGGGCCCGGTTGAGCAGGCTGTCGATTTCTTGGCCCGCGTGCAGCGCTTTGCTCATGTCGGGCGCGTAGGAGACCACCGCGCCGGCGATTTGAGCGCCCGAGATCAGGGCGCCGAAGCAGATGTAGAATTGGAGGATGGTGTACTCGTCCTTGGCGAGCAGCGTGCCGCCGTACCAGAAGGCGAGGGCGCCGCAGAAGAAGGTGAATGAATGCGACGCGGCGTACAGGGCCGAGGCTTTGAGGATCGATCGCATGGACTGAGCGGCTGAGCGCGAGAGGATGGCTGTGTACTCGTCCAGGAAGTACTCCTCGAGAGTGAGGGAAGCGACCGATCTGATCGTCGTTATGATCTCGGTCGCGTAGATCGCGGCCTCCTCGTGCGTTTTGCGGACCCGCTGATCGAACAGTGCGAGGACGCGGAGGCGAACATAGCCGCATCCCGCCACTATGGGGATCGTCGCGATGCAGACGAGAGCGAGCTTCCAGCCCGTGATGAGCGAAACAGTGATGCCTATAGCCAGGGCTGCGATGAAGGTGAGGCTGGAGCCGATGATGGGCCCGCTCAGGCCGGTAATGTCAGTGGCCGTGGTCGAGACGAACGACGTCAGGGCTCCAGGGGAGTTTTTCTTCTCATCAAAGAACGCTATGTTTTGATGGATGATGGACTGGAATGTTTGGTCTCGGGTTTTGTGTGTGAGGCGCTCTGTAGACCGGGAAAAGCAGATCCCTTGGCTTATCCATGTGATAAAGGCGAAGATAGAAAGGATCACGAAAAGGAAGGACCATAAGTTGATATCATGGCGAAGCTTGCTATATTTCGTAGAGTCAAGAGTAATAGCGCTGATTGATTCAGCGAAGAAGACAGCTTGCCTTCTACATGTTAGCCGCTTCTCAGGCAGCATACGCAAGTACTCACGTTGGAACCACAAATCCCGTAAGAATGCACAGTAGAAGTCCAATGAGTACTATTGCAGCCTCTTCTCCGTTAAGCTTGCGCACCACTCGAAAGTAGGTTCGGAATGAAGGTCTGGAGTCACGAAGGCGTCCATGATCATTGGCGAAATAGCTGTCGTGATGAGAGTTGACTGTTTCCGACACTTCCAAGGGCCCAGCCTTGCCATCACTCGATGCGTCGTCTTCAGTACTGGAGAGAAGCCCAGTTGTCTCACTTTCAGCTGCACTGTCAACCTGCTGTGCCTCTACAAGTTGTGCATAGGCACCTTTGAGAGCCATTAAATCTTCATGTGCTCCTTGTTCGAGAACAACTCCCTTACCCATAACAATGATCTTGTCGGCGTTTTGTATAGTCGACAACCTGTGAGCAATGACAATCGTCGTTCGATTTTTGGCAGCGGAGTCCAAAGCCCGCTGAACTGCCTTTTCGGACTTCGAGTCAAGGGCAGATGTAGCCTCATCCAGCAGTAGAATCTTCGGATTGCTGATGACCGCTCTTGCAATACATATGCGTTGCCGTTGACCGCCAGACAATTGCAGGCCCTTCGTACCCACTTCAGTGTGATACCCTTGCGGCAAATCCATGATAAAATCGTGGGCATGGGCGACTTTCGCAGCGGCATGCACCAGCTCTCTCGCCTCAAGCATGGTTCTATGTTGTCCCAGATCGTTCAGTCCGAGGAGGATGTTGTCGAAGATGCTTCTATTGAACAAGACCGGCTCCTGTACAACATAGGACATTTGCTGCCGCAGCCAACGTAGATTGAGGTGTGCAATGTCGACACCGTCCAATGCTAGAAAGAGATTAGATAACTTGATAATATCCATGGTGTGGCTACCCACTGATATGACCACCAGTTGGCTCATAGAAACGTTCCAGAAGCCCGATTATGCTACTCTTCCCGCAGCCAGATGCTCCGACTAGGGCCGTCGTCTTGTTTGCCGGGAAGTGCAGAAATACCTGATCGAGAACCTGTACAGACTGCCGTGATGGATATACCAAGCTGATATCATTAAAATTAACGTCGCCGTACACGTTCAATAGGGTTCGTCCCTCCGTGGTCAGTGGATCAAGGGGGGATTGGCGAGCAATAGCCTTCATAATGACTCCAGCATGCACTACACTTTTGACCATTGACTCCGCACTGGGTGCCACCCGACCAACAGCGAACGAAGCGATAATGATGGCCATGGTCGTTGTGACCACGGCTGACCCACTCATCTCCCCAGTGACAACGTAGCGGGACCCTTGCCAAAAGGCCAAAGCGTAGCTGAGATACGGTACTGAGTTCATGGTCCCGATCATGCACGTCACCGATAGTCGTGCTTTGAGCCCCCAAGTCTCGCCCAAGTCAAGGTGCTTCAAATATCGCTCACGCATGGCACTCTGAATCCCATACGCAGCAACATGTCGGATAGAGCTGATGGTTTCTTCTACGACGGAGGCTCCCTGATTCAAAGCCGCTGAGCTTCGTCGACTGAATTTCAAAGCATACATAGCCCCGAGGAATTCAGCCCCACCAATAAGTATGGAAGTTGAGATCAGCATCAAAGCTAATTTCCAGTACTCAAAGAACGCTATCACAACAGCCGAGGCGAAAGTAGCCAAGGCTGTCAAGAAGGTCGAAATCTTGCTAGTAATGCCTTCCTGAATGACGTTCATGTCCGAAGTGATACGTGCCGTGAACTCCCCGGGACTCAGTGTGTCGAAGAAGGCAATATTCTGCCGGATGATCGCCTTCAAGTATACACGACGCAGGTTTCTGGTGATGCGCTCGCCTGTATGATAGAAGCCCACTGTTGCAATGTAGATGAGGACGAACTCGGCCAGCCCAAGATAGACGTTGTACAGCGCGAGTTTCGACACATTAGAGGAGAGATTTGCGCCATCATCCACGCCGTTCGCATGCTTCTGGAAAGACCTAACCACCAGACCGTAGACAACAGTAAGTAGAGGATTGAGTGCCCCAGCGACTATGGCCGCCAAGGTACTGATCGCAATCAGAAGCAAATCGAATTTTCCCACGTAGTCGAACACGGTGCCATTTGCAGAGGGTGCGGTAGGTAATCCGTCCAGCTGGCGTTGAAGGATACTCTGCACGCGATCCTCCTGGGCGTACGCCTCAGTATTGTCGCTCGAGGGTGTGCTGCCGATCGACATCTTGAAATCCAGTTCTCTTGAACTTCGACCTTTGATGCAGACAACTCCCAGATCTCGGTTCAAGAAAGAGACAAAACGGAAATGACAAGCAAGTCCATGGTCGCTGCTAAATTATATTGAGGTAAGAAAAGAAAAATAAGCACGCCATAGGATTCTGAAGCGCAACAACGCCCGCCACGCTAACTCCCAGGGACTATCTTGCAGCGGTAATATCTTCATCGAGTATTTGGCTCTAACCCGATTCCGACGCCGACGCCGCGGCGTGTTGCACACGCAGCAGTAGAGCATCTGCCAGATAAGCCGCAGTCAGAATGTTTTTTTCTGGATTAGTTACCGGCAGGTACCACTTGAATTCGTGTCTCAGCATTGGAGAAGTGATGAATGACAGTCTGAACCCCGGAAAGTTGAGCGACACAAGCAACCAGTTATGATGAGATTACACAGAAGTAAATAGATAGTCGGTCGGCACCGTAAGTTTGGTTTTGACCTCAAGAGTCAAATAGAGCAATGATATTCGTGAATCGCTTGGTTGTATCCAGGAACTAGATTGGTGAGCTAGTAAGATTATGCACCTCTGGAAGCTCAACCATCTTGATGAGCATAAAGCCTGTAGTCTATACTGCTCTATTGATAGACTTTGAACTTCTGTGGGATCGGGCGACCACTACTGAATTTATCCTCAAAGATCGTTGCGCAGAGGCGGATCTTGCCGGAACTCCAGGAACCCCAGGAACCAAGCGGGCATTGTCCAGAGACAGACAGCTTATCTAGGTGGGTAACGAACATTCGGAAGCAAATGCAACGCTACGGGCGCAAGAAGTTAATCAACAACCAGGAGGATGGGTTTGTCCTGGCAATAGTTGGTATTCAAGCTGACTATGTTATCCCTTTGAAGAGACAACTCCATCAGCTTGGCACACCACATTCCCACCCCAGATTCGGCGCCAGAATCAAGAAATCCGGAGTGTCAGATGACGCAGGCGTCAGAGGTGAAGGACCATGCATCCCTTGCGTGGCTGCCATAGTGGAGGGGGGAATCACGTGCACTACACATGGGCCGATCGGACATTCCCCGTGAGATCAGAGGTAAACCGGGGTCAACTGCATCCCTGATCTGATCGGATAAACTCGCGAGCCTCACGGTGGGAATGAGGGGATCCCGGGCGAAGAGGTCCATAACAACGGCCACAGTGATATGATACTAGTTATGGGGTGATCGCCGTAGCCACCAAGTGACTAAGCTGGATAAAGCGTCGGGCTCGATCGGGGGTTAATTGCAATCAGCCCATGCAATGCGCGAGGGGTTGGCGGAGGCTGGGAGGCATCGGGCCGTGATCTGGTGTGTGGTCCAGATCGGCTGGTGATGGTACGCCTCGTATCAGCAGCTTCATCCGATGTTCGATTGACTGTCGATTATCTTTCGAAGGGGGGAAGAAGAAGAAGAAGAAGAAGAAGAGGAAGGTTGAATGGATAATAATAGCGGCGGTGAAACGAAAGGCGGGCGGCGGAGGAAAGCTAGCCGGATTGGGCGGGGATTGTTTTGCTCGGCCAAAACATTCTCTACTTTACTTTAAACTCTTCATTAATTATGACTGCTGCCAACAACTCGCCGTCGGCAGCAACTAAACCACCACTAACTCCACCCACTTTTTACCACCCCCCCTCCCCCCCTCCTCCCAACAACCCACACGAATTCTCTTTTCTTTCTGCCTCGCTTATCTCTTTCCCATCTTCACCTTGCCTCACCCTGACGGCTTTCTTTTCGATTTGCGATCCGTGGCCGGCTGGTGCCATCATGCTTCAGAACTTCCTGGAGCATCGCAATGCCATAAGTCGCCCTCCTTTCCTGCCGCCCCTCGATTGCCGCAACTATGACCTCCGATAAACAATCCCATGGCCATCTCGCCAAACCCCTAACCCCCGCTCTCAGTGCATCCTTCCATCGCACTCAAACTAAATCTCAATCTCCTTTGACTCCTCGACTAGCCACGCCAGGCGGATATCGCACCCCTAACCGGTCGACCCCCTCCGAGCATCCCTCCTCGGCCCCTGGTCGGCGGGAGCCGGAATCCTCGCTCCTCAGTGCCAACGTGACCCCTCGATCCGGTTCCCGCGCCAGCAGAAGAGACGGTTCGACTGCTTCGCCGAATAATCTCTCCTCGAATGGGACGACCTCACTACATGTGTCCTGGGCCCAACCCAGCGTGGCTCAGGGGGGCCATCAGGGGCGGTTCCGCACCGAGCGGAGCCCAGTCCGGGGAGGCATGCTGGAACCCCCGAAGGGTGCCCGAACCAAAACAGTGGCAGGAGAGCCCAACCATCTCGCACGACCTCATATATCCTCCGAGAATGCCTCTGCATCTCCCATGTTTTTCCACGCCAGTGATGCCCGATCCACAATCTCGTCATCCGAGACGACCGAGGTCCGGCCCAAACTGGCGGGCAAATCGACCTCCGCGACCACATTCGTCTACGCAAACGGACAAGAGGAACGACAAGCGCCGATGAGTGATATTGGCACAGGACCTACTTCGTACAAGCGTCGATCGCTGTCTCGCTCCGTGGTTTCGTCCAAGCCTGCCTCTCCCTCGCCGCGACTACGACCCGCTCGGGTGAACTCAAACCCCCGCCTTTCCGACGGCGTTGCATCTCAGGTCAGCTCACAATTGGAAGAGCCCTTAGAGCCCAGTGTACAGCCTCAAAGCCCTCCATTGAGCACCGTCTCCGCCCGACCCGTCCCCGCCGTGCGCCACCTCAAATCATCCAGCGTGGACTCAGCAAACAACGGTGCCCCTAATGGTGCCCCACTCTCCATGCCTCACCCCCACAAAGAAGGCCTTCGACCCAGCCCGTTGATTATATCTCCCTCCGAACCCAAGCTCGACACCAGCACTATAGCCACCGACCCGTTGCCAGGTCTTCGTCCCCGCGTCTTCAGCAATGGGTCGATCGCGTCGGTTGACACACATGGCTCCGGAATGCAGAGTCCGTCGAAGTCAGAAAGCGGTGGTCAAGCCTCCAACGACGTAGCATTGAATGCGCGGACCGAGCGGAGGATTCTGGATCTGGAAATCAGAAGTTCGTCGCTGTTGGCCATCAACCGAACCTTAGAGCGCGAGATGCGCAAGCAGAACGCGGAACTACGACGGTACCGACGCCTCAGCCGCTCGGGACGGTTGTCCATGGCGCAGTCGTCTCGATCTGCGTCTGCCACGCTATCCATTCACAGCGAGGTCGACGAGGCCCACAGCGAGCGGTCGTCGACCCGGTCGTCGCCGCAGGAACTGTCGGACTTGAGCGACGAGGAGGATTCCATGGTTGATTCAGGCGTGCTCAGTCCGGCCGACTCGCAGGTCGACCCCGAGGGGAGCCATCGTGTACGGGATGAGAAACGGTTCCTGCTCGACCTGGCCAAACACCAGGAGCTGCTCGCCGACAGCCAACGGATGAACCAGAGCCTGAAGCGGTGCCTGGGGTGGACAGAGGAGCTCATCAAGGAAGGTCAGCGGGCGCTCGAGTACCGGGTCCATGTGGGCGACGTACAGCTGGGCGGTCGGGTGCTCGCGCCCGAGGATATGCATGACCCCAATGACCCGGAGTACGTGGTGCCTGCACTCCCGAGCCCCAGTACCTCTGAAGATTTGTCCGACAGGACGCGATCGGACGAGGATCTCTCCGAGGAGGAGTTTTCAGACGAGGAGCTCTCCGACGAAGAGCCACCCAACCATTGACGATGAGCTGTCCGCACAAGCGTCGTTTTTTTCCCTTCTATTTAATACTTAATATTCTACCCTGGCTTCGACTTCGATTGCAGCATTCGGAGAGAGCATTTGTGGACCGCGACTAAAGCTGGCATTTAGTCCTTTTTTGCTTCTGTGTGTTACAAGCGATAGCGATAGATTGATTTGTGTTGGCCGGCTGATCAGCAACTTGTTCTGGTACTGTTACTGTTACTGTTACTAGATACCCCAGCGTTTAGACATTATCCATAGAATCGAGATCGAATGGATTCATTCTACTTCCTGCATGTTTTTCGGGCCTAGATCAACGGTCTTATCTCCGCGGCGTCTCATTTCTCTCAAACCATGGACTCGTCGCCCTCACCACACCTTCCACCCTACTCATCCACCACAAACACCGACTTCCATCTCATCTACTTACCCACCAGTATACCAACTACTGAGGCCGTCCATCGCCCACCTGCCCCCCCTTACCAGCGGACCCATTCCCCAAACAAGCCCTGTCATACTCGGCCAACCTTACCATCTCCCCAACACCGCCCAACAACCCCTCCACCAAACAAAACCCATCCCCATCACCCTCACACCCACTCACGCCCTCCAGCGGCACAGTCTTCCCATTCAACACAAACCTAATCCAGTCCTCCGCCTCCACCACCCCCTTCACCGTCGGATTAACATACAAGGTCTCCCCACCCAGCACCCTCTCCCGGCCCGCAGGACACGACCACACCTCCGCGACAAGGTGCGCCCCAAACGGCGCCACCTCATTCAGCCTGAAATTCCGGGGTGGCGGCACACTCACATTCCCGGGTAAGCCCCCCGCCCCGAAGTTGAAATACTCGACGCCCAGCGCGGTCAGCACGGAGACGATCACGTCGTCGTGCGACATGTCCATGTACAATTTCTGATGCAGCGGGAATGTGGCGGGGGAAGAGTCGTAGGTAATGTTGATGTTGGCCGATTGCGTGGTGATCAGGGTGTTGTTGAGGCGGGCGGCCAGCTCCAGCACCCAGCCTAGGCCCTGCGCGCGGCCCGAGGCGGAGCCGAAGCCGTAGTCGCCGTAGTACTGGAGGTCGAGGGCGTAGGCGAAGGTCTCCCAGTCCGCTGCTGTGAAGAGGGCGCAGAAGGCGGAAGTGCCTAGGACGGCGGTCTCGTAGGGGCACAGGTTCAGCATGCTGAGGATGTCGAGGGGGGTGAGGGTCGAGGCGAGTTGAGATGGGAGGTAGGGGCTTAGGCGGTTGAGGATTGCCGGAGTTGTGATGTTGAGGAAGGTTTCGGCGGAGGTGTCGCTGTTTTTGGGGGGAACGGAGGGGGTTAGTCTTTGGGGTTGGAGGCGGATGGGGAGAGGGTTATTGGGGGATGGCTCTAAACTCACCCCTCGTACTGCGCTTCGGGGCACGTCGCTGCTAGGGTGTTGTTGTAGCCGCTCGTCTCGGGGATGATTACTAGGTCGTATTGGCTGGCGGAGTTATTGGCGTTCGTGCTGCTGAAGAATCCACCTTGTCGAATCGGGCCTGTTAGTATCTTGGGAAGCATGGGGGGGAATGTTCGTGTGGGTAAAAGGGAGATACGTACTCAACCACCACCGCGCACTCTCGAGAATCCGCGCCTGTCCCGTCGTCCGGAAGATAGGCTTGGGCCGCTGCGTCCCGTTCGGATACACGTTCAACAACGGATCCCAGTCCGCGAGACCAGCGGGGGCGCGGAACAGCGGCCGGCCGTATTTGTTCCAGAAGTTGGCCCCGGAGGTCGCCTCGGTGGCCGCGCCGGAGGGCAGCAGGAGGTCCTCGCCCATGAGGTATTTCCAGTCGTTCAGAAAGGCCAGCGGGCCGGTGCCCAGCGTCTCGTTGGGGTGCTGCAGGCTGTAGTTCTGGAGCTTCTGCGCGAAGGCCTCCATGCTGAGGCCGTCGAGAGCATACGGCGTCGGGTACCGCTGGGCGTGGCGGTGCAGGACGTGCACCTGCGAGAGTTCGCAGCCCAGCGGGACGCCGGTTGAGACGTTGAAGCCGGGGCCATCTTTGTAGGGGCTCAGGTTGCCCCAATATGCGGTGATGTCGAAGCCAGCAGGTAGGGCGGAGCCCGTCGGTGCGGAGGCTGCGGCGGATGATGTGCTGGGCAGAGCAGCCGCGCTGGCGCCCAGGGTGGCCAGGATCACCTGGGTGGAGGAGAGCAGCATTGACGAGGGGACGAGGTTCAGAGCCAGGAGGAGCAGGCCGACTATGATGAAGAGGGAGGCGCGGGTCGTACGATGACACAGCCGGGGAGGTCTCGGAGTCATCATGCAGCAGGCGGGGGAAGTTAGGGTTATATACCGCGGTCCACAACGGGGCGGCCGGGCGACGCAGGAAGGATTGTGACGATCAATGGAGTCAAAGTCGGACAAAAGCCGCGGAACTCCGCCGTATCAAGGGCAGCAGAAACTGGTTACATTCCAGCAAGACGACCAACAGTGGGGTGAAGTAATTTCAAACACGGTAGCTGGTCGCGTGCGGGGGGACCTTGATAGGAGATAAATTATTTAGACTTGGCACTAGTTGCAGGTGGACTCAACCTGCGAACGGGAGCAAGAAAGCGCAAAGCTTATCAGGTTAAGAGTTCCGATGTCGGGAGGCTGGGGAACCTGCAGGCACAACAACTCAACGAGGTTGGGAAGGCAAGTCTCACTTTTTTACTATCCTACCATGGCACATCAAAAACCAGCACCGCTCTGAATCATCCCTACTCTAAGCACCACATCACCTCCTCAAGCAAAAGCAATCTATTAAAATCCATCTAAGTATGGGTGGGTCACATCGTCGGTGCGCGTGGAAAAATCAAAATACCAGTCGCTACAGAGAAACATCCCTTATCCAACCAAGGATCCAGTCGAGCCAGACAGCCTTATACTGGGACAAAATCAATACACATGCACAAGTTGAACTAAGCAGTCGTAGCCTCGGCCTCCTCCTCGTGGTGGTGGTGGAAATGCCCGTGCTTGCCCTTCTTCTTCTTCTCATCCTTGCCCTTCTTCGTCATTGACTCGGCCATCAGTTGCTCGAATGCCATAAAATCACCCTCCTCCTCGGGGTCACGTTCGGCCTGTAGTTCAGATTAGCTTCCATTACAACTGCTCAAGTAGAGAACCACCCACCTTGGAGTAAATGTTGCCCGCAATTACCAAAGCGTGGGCGCGCTCAACACGCTTGTCCAGCTTCACGCGCTTGTCGCCGAGGACCTGGTCGCAGACATCCCGCAACACGCTCTGGATCTCGAACTTGCTGCCACGCCAGGCGGCTGCCAGGATCTTACCAGTCACCTTCTTCTCATACTCGGCCTTCTTCTCGTCCGTCCAATCCTCTCCACCGCGCTCCTCCAACTTGGCCATCTCCTCCATCGTCATCTGCGCATCGATGGCGGTCGAGATAGTCGTCCAGGTCTCCTTGGCGAGAGTGCCCTTGTCCTTCAAGCGCGAGAAGAAGCCGGAGATACCCAGGAACTTCTGCGACTTGAGGAAGGACGTAGCCTTCTGCACGTAGGTGGCACCGATCGCATGCAGGATCTCCAAACCGAACGATTCCATCTTCAGGTTCTCCACCTCCAGGCGGATCTTCTCCTCGAAGGCGCGGGTGACGTCCGCGCCCTTGTCGGTCTCCGTCCACACGCTGATCTTGTCAATCAGCTTGGTGGCCAGGGTGTTGACGCGCTCCTCGCGGGCCTTCTTCCGTTCCAGCTCGTAGGCTGCCAGCCGCTCCTGTTGTTCCTTCGACAGTCCCTTCTTCTTCTCCTTCTTGCGCAGCTCCTTCTCTTCCTGAGACAGACCGGCTGCCTCCATTCGCGCTTCCTCCTCGGACTTATCCATGATGGCCTGCTGGCCCATGAAGCGGCGGGGTGTGCTAGCACCGGAGCTGGAAGAGGTGGGTGCGGCGGGCTTCTCAGCGGCGGGCTTCTCGGTTGCGGCGGCCGGGGACTCAGTCGCGGTTGGCGTCGTACCCTCGGCAGAGGCGCGAGCGGCTTGTTCCTCATCGTGGATGTTGAGCTTCTCCTCGGCGGAGGCGGCCAGTTCTTCCTCCTCCATCTGTTGCATGGTGATATCCATCGTCGCGGTCAAGTCCTTCATGAGCGAGATCTCTCCGATGAGATCGACAAACGCACTGCCACCGAAAATCATGCTGAAGAATTCCGCCGGGTCCTCTGGAAGACCACAGTCAGTGCCGTCCGCGTATCTTGTGCAGTCGTCGACTTACCGAAACCGCCGCCGGGGACGGCATCCTCCTTGCCAAACTTGTCGTAGCGTTTGCGTAACTCTTCATCGCTGAGAACTTGGTAGGCCTCACCAATCTGATCAAGCCCGGGCGGGGTTAGTATCAGCGTGTATATCTCTCTCGGGTCGTTCTCACCGCCTGGAAGCGCGCATGTGCAGTCTCATCGCCGGGGTTCTTATCTGCCAAGGGGTCAGTTCGCTCGAGGGCTGACAACACAGGGCCACGCGGACGAACCAGGATGGGTGACGATAGCCAACTTCCGGTAGGCCTTCTTGATCTCCAGCTCGGTCGCAGTGGGAGGAACGCCGAGGGCGTCGTAGTATGTAGTGTCGACAACCATGGTGGGATGGAGCAAAGCTTTTACCCGACCACGCGAGGGATGATGATTTGGCTATCGGTTTTGGGCTGCAGGAAGAACAGCCAGCGGAGAGGGGGAGAGATGCAGCCGTGAGTCTTGGAGAGGCTGCTGCAGGGTAAGTTGTCAACTACCACACAAGAGATGATCTGTGAAGGTAGAAGCTCAACCAGTTGTAGAAGTTGTAGAGTCAGTTTGGGGACTATTTTTTCATGAGAAAGGCAGATGGATGCCTTGCGACGACCCTTTCGTCATGGCGGGGGAGCGATCGATGGTTTTTTGGTCTCCGTTGCGGTAGAGGTACCGTCACGTATGGTCACAACGGGGCAACAAGACCCGCTCTCTGCCAAGTATCGGACGAGGGATGCGGTAAATACCGGGTCACAGCCCCCGGGGGGCTGATCGGAGCCAGTCAGAGGCGTTGTTTGCAACTTTGCACCGCTTCTTGTCTCTTTCTCGGCGCGGGAAAAATGAATTGCCTCGTTGGGTTTTCCTCCTCTTCGCTTCTACCTCTCCATCCACCACCTTTTCTTCCACCACTGTTTTTTTCTCCTTTCCTCTTCTCTTCTTCTCTTTCTTCCCTCACTCTCTCCCTCGCTCCTCCTCCCCCCCCCCTTTTTTTTTTTTTTTTTCTTTAACGCCCAACTTAATTTCCCTCCCTCTCTCCATTCTCCTCTCCATACTTTTCCTCTCTT
Organism: Aspergillus floridensis; assembly: GCA_012184565.1. Classification (NCBI taxonomy): domain Eukaryota; kingdom Fungi; phylum Ascomycota; class Eurotiomycetes; order Eurotiales; family Aspergillaceae; genus Aspergillus; species Aspergillus floridensis. The sequence continues at coordinate 3,831 of WOUI01000563.1, read as the reverse complement.
CTCCCGTGTTTTCCTCCACTTCTGTCTCATTCTCTCCGCGTCCGCTTTGCTGCTATTGAGGCCATTTGCTCATAGCTGTCTGTACATTATTGTACCACCATTGTCATTTCAATCTTCTGGGTTCCCGTTGATTCGGTTACTTGATTCACTACTGTTTATCCTGCTTCTGTCATTGACCCCATAATAATCCTCACCTCACGTTGTCAATCTGGCTTTTCGCCGGTCATAATACCCCATCGTTTTTTCCAGTTTCACAATGGGCCTCGCTTCGAACATCTTCTACTACACCTTTCACCCCTCAGAACTGAGGTCGATAGTGCAATGGTTAGTACTGGCTCGCGTCCTTGAGCGGTGATGATGGGTCGTGTGTTTGTGCCAACGCTTACGAAGGGGTCTGTGCCCGTGGTAATAGGAAGGTCTGGCACTCACCCGTTCACGAACGCAATGAGAAGGACGAGACCGAAACCCAGAAGGCCTGCTTCAAATTCCTCGACTTGACCAGTCGCAGCTTCAGCGCCGTCATCAAGGAGTTACATCCCGAGTTGTTGCTGCCTGTCTGCATTTTCTACCTGGTCCTGCGGGGCTTGGACACCATCGAAGATGACACCTCGATCCCCCTGGAGACCAAGGAGCCTCTGCTCCGCGGCTTCAAGGATTTCCTCGAGCAGGATGGCTGGACCTTCACTGGCAACCGCCCCGAGGAGAAGGACCGTGAGCTGCTGGTTCAGTTTCACAACGTCATCACGGAATTCAAGAACATGAAGCCCGCATATCAGGCGATCGTGAAGGACATCACCGATAAGATGGGCAACGGTATGGCCGACTACTGCCGGAAGGCCGAATTCGAGGATGCCAGCGTCAAGACCACGGCTGAGTACGATGAATACTGCTGGTACGTGGCTGGCTTGGTGGGCGAGGGCTTGACGCGTCTGTTTGTCGAGGCCGAGTTTGCCAACCCGGCTCTCTTGGAGCGCACTCGTCTGCACAAATCGATGGGTCTCTTCCTGCAGAAGACCAATATCATCCGTGACGTTCGAGAGGACAATGACGATCAACGTCGCTTCTGGCCCAAAGAAATTTGGTCGAAGCACGTCACCAACTTTGACGATCTCTTTGACCCACAGTATCGCGACGCAGCGCTTAATTGCGGCTCCGAGATGGTCTTGAACGCATTGGAACATGTGGAGGACTGCCTGTTCTATCTGGCAGGTCTCCGGGAGCAGAGTATCTTCAACTTCTGTGCCATCCCGCAGTCCATGGCCATCGCTACCCTGGAGCTGTGCTTCCGCAACCCGGCGATCTTTGAAAGAAACATCAAGATCACCAAGGGTGAGGCGTGCAAGCTCATGTTCGAATCCACACAGAACCTGCGGGTGCTGAGTGACACCTTCCGTGTGTACGCCCGTCGGATCCACAAGAAGAACACTCCTAAGGATCCCAACTTCTTGAAGATCAGTCTCGTTTGCGGACGGGTACGTTCACTCCCCTTCGTTCAAGTGAGCTTTTAACTAATACCTTGTAGATTGAAAAGTGGATCGAGACGATCTTCCCCACCCAGTCCGCTGAGGTGGCCAAGCGTCGCATCACTGGCGAGATGACTGAGGCTGAGCGTAAGAAGAGAGAGGAAGAGGCCGACACGCGCCAGGATGTGTGCTTTATGATGGGCCTCATGCTGGTGATTGTGGTCATCGTCTCGGTTGTTATGGTATGTCACTCTCGGTCTCTCAATACGATTGTTTACTTTACTGACTGTTGTAGATTGGCACGGCTTGGATGTTGGGTGCGCGGTTCGATCTCGCATGGCAAGAGCTGAGGAAGGGCAACTTCCGGCCGCCCGAGAATATTCACGAGCTCGCCCACCAGGAACTGTAGCTTGTTCCAATATCTTCTACGGAGTTACGACATGTCTTGATACTTACTAGTGACCGCGGCTGGCTCATGTTCTATACCTTATTTCGCCGCCATGACCGCCATCCTTTAATACATTGACCTGACACATTATTCTCTCTTCTTTTAGGTTCACTAGCACGGATGTCAAATTGCAATCCAGCCTGTCCATGACTGTGGTTGTGCCGAAGAAGTGCTGATATTGAAATGAGAAATTCTCGCCCAGCGACGTACTAGATGTGTGTCTTGCAACTTAACTGTTGCGATGGCAAACATCCATTGAGGACCTGGAACATACTGTAAATATAGGTAGTTCTAATGAATTGTGATATCTGCAACTCGATTTCCCACCTTGTAGTTGATATGTCCATTGGAACTTCCGCTTCCTGATAATTGTGATTGTACGGCACTAGCCTGGAACATAAGATTTTGAAGATCTCCGTGTATTTGCAGTATTTTTTGATTCATTTTAGAAATCAGGTCTATCTTGTGGTTCATCCTACTGACCGAAGGGGGCGGTCAGTATCGGAGTAGCCTCCAGTGCTTCGGTTCCTATTCTGCCGGCAACTCACTCCACTACTAGTAGCCAATGGTGCCTAGTAACCTCCGCAGACCGCCCAGCCCACCTATCCATCCAGACTCGGGGGCACACTTACCGTAGTAAACCAACCTGGAACCCAACCCAATCCCCCGCCCCACAGTCCCGGTCCCTGACGGACGTCTCCAACTGCCGAAAGTCTTTTTGTACTCGTAGTTTTTTTTTCTTATCCAACCGCATCAACCCCCATACTAATCAAAATCATAATCCAATTCATAAATTAATCAATATTCTAATCTCTTGCTTACAATTGCTGACAATTGTTCCAATCCGAATCCCATGCGCTTCATTGCCCGACCATTCTTTACGTGTATTTCCCGCCTCACTCGCCCTGCTGCTGCTCACTCGCGCAGACCAACACTGCTCCCCGCCCGCGTTTCTCTTGGAGAGTGTGTGCCTTATCAACGGAAGATAGCCACCATGCCGCCTGCTGCTGCTGCTGCTGCGCAACCTACACCCGACTCCAAGCCCAGGGAGCAGCAGCCGACTGCGGGAGCGGAAGCGAAGGAGGAGGCCCCCCTCCCGCCGCTCTCCGCGAAGGAGTTCCGTGTGTATAATCGGTTGGCGGAGCATATGGATCAGTTTGTATGTCGCCCCCCCCCCCGTGCCTAAATTGCCATTCATTTTGCGAGGGATTGCGCACCTTTGTAGATCTGCATTAATGGTGTTCCCTCTACCTTACCTACCCTACCCTACTCCCGCGGGTTCCACTGGGTGATCTCCCCGCTGAGTACTGGTATACAATAATTATATGTATCCATCCACCATCCAACACAACACAACACCTTTCCCCCATCATAACTTCCCATCGCCACCACCCAACTTTCCCCCCCCAGCCCAAATTGACAAGTTAACAATGAAACATAGCACACCCACTTCCGCCACACCTACGCAACCCTCCAAACCGCCTGCGCCCCCTCTAACAAAAAACCCACCCTGCCCCCGAAAGCCCTAATCACCCTGGGCCTGGAATTCTGCCACCACCTCACCATGCACCACACGATCGAGGAGCGGCACATCTTCCCCGTGCTGGCGCGCCGGATGCCCGAGTTCCGGCGCGAGCTGAGCCTGATCGGCCAGCATAAGGTCATCCACCGGGGGATGGATGCGCTGGAGCGGTATCTGGAGGGGTGTCGGCGCGGGGAAATCGATCTGGAGCGGGGGGAGGTGAAGCGGCTGTTGGAGGGGTTTGGGACGGTGTTGTTTGAGCACCTGGATGAGGAGGTGGAGGCGTTGCGGGCGGAGAATATGAGAAGGTATTGGGCTTTGGGGGAGATGGCGGGTTTGCCTATGTAATCTATCTATATATCTTTTGTAGAGGAGGAGGGGATTTTGGGGGCGGGGGG